>FIZU01055580.1:0-12365 GCA_900064475.1 Pseudococcus longispinus
AAATACTATTCTCTTATTGGCTTACTGAAAATAGCCGTTCGCTGATTGGCTATGGGTTAAAAATCTCAAAAAAGGAGAAAAAGTGATTGCAATAGGGTTTTAGCTCTTCGGGCAAAACCCTAAAAACACGCTGTTGGACCGAAGAGGCCAAAAAGTGTTTTGACCAATTAAAAGTCGAAATTCAAAAAGCGACGCCATTGGTATACCCCGATTGGAGTAAAGCAGATGCTTCAGAAACGACGATCGCTGGAGTTGTCCTTCAGGAACATGATCTTTCGAATAAAAAATTCATCCTTACTGAGAGTTTTGCCTCAAAGACGTCAAGATCCCATGAACGAAACTACACGATAATGGAATTAGAGTTACTCGTCATTGTGATGACTCTCGCGAAGCATCATCTTATGCTAGCTGGCTACACCGTTCACATGTATTGAGACAATGAAGCTGTTAGTTTCTTGAAACGAAATGAGAAATTGTCGAGTTGTCATATGAGATGGTTGTTGTACCTCGAAAATTTTGACCTTGACCTCAATCATATTTCTGATGCTTCGTATACCCTTATGCTGACTTTTTATCTCGTTTTTACTCTCACTCGATCACTGAGAGCGAGAAAAATCTTTTCCTTTTTCTCTTTGATTATGAACCTCTGAATCAGTGGGTTTGTGCGCCGGGTAAGTGGCTACACTGGCTGTTCCGGATAACTGTAGTCATATTTGTAACGAGAAGAATTAATCTTTTAGTATGTCGTCGAAGCTCTAGGTAGCTTTTATTTTCATTACGTGTAGTTAATTTGAACAAATGTAAAGTGTTTTATCTTGGAAGTGAATAAATAACCATATTTTTGTTAATTGTGTGAGTCTTTTCCCCCTTTTTGGGGCATAAATGTGTAAAAAACTCAATACTTCACCTCCCTCTAATTTCTTCTCCGGTCTTGAAAAACCAAAACCCAACAGCGAAATTGAAGCTAGATTAGATTCTGTTGTTGAAAATGATTCATCGGTACCATTCTCTTCTAATCAATCCTTGAATAGAGGAAAAGACAATGTACCAGTATCTTCAAATGAACCGATCGAAATAAAGGAAACATTATAAGAAGCTGGTCATTATAGAAATGAACTCACAAATTTCACAAATCACGATGAAAATGAAAAACAACTCTGTAGCGATAGGATTGTGCGCCGGAGATGTGGCTACACTACTCAGTACGAAGTAGAAACTAGAGAAAGATATACATAGTTGCTAGTCAGTATTGACTACTGCGATAGATTCAAATGATGAAATTGAAAATGTATTCTTAATGATAACGGACGATGATAAGAAATAAATCAGTAGAATTCAAAGAGTGAAAGTAGCATGCGATTTGTAAACACTTTCAATGCAGAATTTGCTGTACGACGTGGTAATCATCCAAAAAAATCTTCAGCGAGATGATGAACCTGATTTCATTGTATTGAATCAAGGAAAAAAGATGATGATTTGGCAACTCTTCGTTTTCAAACATACATCAAGATTGGCAAGTACATCGAAGCCAGAAGCAAGAAAATTATCTCCGACAGCTAGAGCGGCCTACTTTCATGGATTGCGGGTCCATCTACAAATAATGCAATGGTTGACTTTGGATGTTTTTTGCATGGAAGCTTCACACTGGGGATGGCTGTTCGAAAATAATGCGTATTCACTGATTATGACTGACGAAGACTCTGCTCCTAAAGACTTATTGAACATCATTCGCTGTCAGTGTAAGGAGTCATCAAACTTTTGTGGAAAAGTACATGTTTATGCCGTAAGCATGGCCTAAAGTGTATGGCCGCTTGTGGCAACTGCCACAGACATTCGTGCGAGAATTCAAAATCAGATCCGTTTGAAGAAGAAGACGAAAGTTCGATGGAGTAATTTTAAAATTTTTAAATATTCGGTAAAAAGTTGAAATTTATTATTTATAATTATTAAATTTTTCAATGTAAGACTCAACTTTTCAAAATTTTCAAATTTTCAAAGTTTAATAAAATTTGAATTTTGGTATTTTTGACTAATTTTAAAAATCTTCAACATTTGGTAAAAATTGAAATTTGGTGTGTTTATACTGAGATATTACATTTATGATGAGATAGTTTTCACAATTTTTTCAATTTTCAGCTTCTGGTAAACATTTGAAATTTGATCTTTTTTTATGTTTATAAAATTTGCACGAAAATTATGTTCTATTTTCATAACATGATCCTCTAAATGGCATACAATCGAGAAGATAGGTATTATAGGTGCAAGCGTGTGATCAACGAGGCATATTCAGGTACTATGTAATACATCGCATAATGCGTATTTCTTATGTAGACTCCGCAGTACCCACTCTTTAGGACTCCGCCGTGCCACTCCTGTGCTTCCCACGGAAAAATGTATAGAATGATAGTTGTAGGGAATTTGATGTAGAATAAATTACTTTTATACGCTTTTCCCCCTAAAATCAAATCCTGACGAAATGAATGCAAAAAACGTGTTTTGAGGGGGGCGACGGGTCAAAAAAATCCACTTAAGGGGGTCCGAACGGAGCCGAATTTTTTATGTGATAAAGTACACCTTCCTCTACTATATAAATCAAAAATACGTTTTATAGCAATTTGTTCCATCTCATTACGTAGTTCTACTGCACTATTTCTGATTAGTTTTTTTTTCATAAGTTATGAAAAATGGCGACGTTGTTGAACGCGATTGGCCATCTATTTAGCAAAGTTAGAGGAGCTCGAAAAGCAGTTTTGATTCAAAAGAAGGAAAATTGGAAGGGGAAAGAAGGGTCCAGTCAAAATCTCAGTCTACAGCTTTTGTTTGAAAATTTTTTCAATAGCAGCCTTAGAAACGAAGATAGGGGTTTTCAAGGAAAGGGGGAAGATTTTCCAAGCGAGGCCTTAAAAAAATGGGATACCGGCCAACTTTTTTCCTTACAGACTAAAAATTAGAGTTGGGCAAACCATATATAATATACCTATAACTTACAACTCATTCTGTAGGGATCATAAAATCTATAAAAAGGTTTCAGACCACTTTTGTCAATCCATAGTATCACTGAAGTTATGACGATTGGAAGAAAGTGCCATCATTAATGCACAGGAAACTTTATCCCTTCAAATCTTGGGGTCGACGGAATAACGAAGTTTAGGTAACGGCATTACTGGTTTTATAAGGCACTCTACAACTACCAGAACACACGGTACAGCTACAGACGTAATAATTCGACATTAACGATCACCTGGTCTGGCCAATTAACGAGGACGAAACGCATGTGTGAGTGTAGGTTAACACATAGGTATTCGGTTGACACGACGTGCTGTATTTCTAAATTTAACGACCTTTTTGAAATTAAACCATCAACTACGTATAACGTTGTTTATATAACAAAACATGGCAAAGTTTCGTTTTATTAATCCGAAACACATCGAGTTTAATAAGCTATTCCAACTCCTCATCTCGAGCCTGCTCATTCTCATGCCCATATAATCGTTACACTACGAGCATAATACGCTTCCGAATGAAAATTTTGAATTATAATTTCATTAACTATTCGCATTTCCATCTCACACACACACACCCATACCATGTTTACAGCCTATAAAAACTGCTGTACGAACAGTTCGACATTGTGAATGGAATTCGAATCGTTGTCGTGGCTTTTTCCACCCCTTCTGGCGTCGGTGTCCTCGTCCACAAGCTTTTAAACGTTTCTCCCCCCTGCGCGTCCCTCTTGACCCCAAATGCGCGGTACGCTTTAATTTTTCAGACCAGCAAATACGAAAAGGCCAAATGTGCCAGCGTCGGTGGTTTTTTCTCTCTCTCATTCCACCGCTGTCTATTGGGAATATTTCGATATCGTCGGGTAATACAGTAAATACGTTCAAGTTTATAGACTCGCGTCTACGACCGCGCCGCACCGTAATGTACGTACCCGACGCATTGCTACGATCAAGCTAAACTTCGGCGGATAAGTTTTTAATCAAATATACTTTTTCGAAAGATTGAATAATTTGCAGTTTTGTAGCAGACGTACGTACCTATGTAATAACACGCCGCGCCGTTGATTTCTTCATTTGTTCGATTTTATGAAAAGAATCGAGACGAATAGATTTTTCAACTTGGTGAAATACAAAAGGTAAAGAGAGCAATTCGATATGCTGATTGCATTTACGTATAAATTACCACGTGGTATTCATTTTTTTACTGTAGTATGAAAACTGGAACGATCATTTTATAATATGTATTTATTAGGGAAGCATCTAAAAGAGTAGATGATGAAACAACGGCAATAAAAACAGATCGTATTCCTATAGATATTACGAATTTGATAATCCAGCGTGAAAAACTTAAACGCATAAAAAACAAAAATAATCAAGAAAAAATGGAACTTAGTATCACCAGTAGGTAAACTGATCAGGAGAAAAATGAAAGAATTTTAGTGATGCCAACAAACTGTTCCTTTTTAAAACCTACTCAGTCTTAGCATTGACTATATAGTGTTCCACAACAGACTGGCGAACCTATTGTTCAAATTTGGACCCACTTTCACTTGTTTTCGAGCAGTTGATAACCCAACCAACTGCCGCGCTGCTTGTACATTCACGTCTCTTCTCACCCCACTGATCTTGTATACTCTAACAACAGGAATTAGTTTTTGGGGTATACAAAGTCAGTGGGGGTGAGAAGAGATGTAAATGTACGAGCAGCGCGGCCGTTGGCTGGGTTATCAACTGCTCGAAAAAAAGTGAAAGTGGGTTCAAATTTGAACAATAGGTTTGCCACCAGTCTGTTATGGAACACTATATACTCAATGGTCTTAGTGTTGATAACAGATCGCCGAAACCAATTAAAGGCAGATACTGTTGAAAAACTCATGTTTTTACATGTTAATCTAGTTTGATAGATATTCATCGATAGTAATAAGTAATTGTTTGTTAATTAATTAAAATTTTGAATTGGAATAAAATTTATTTTCATTCGCCAGAACCAAATGAAATTATGTTCAAGGTTCAATGTTGATTTAGTATTAGTTAATAGTTAGTAGTTACCAGAATAAGACGACCGATGAGTGATGTTCCTTTATCAGTTGAAATAAATTTCAATTCTGGTTTTTTCCAATAGGTTCGGAATAATTTACAGATTACATATGCAGTTTTAAAAAAATATATAAAAGTTTTCACGAAAAAAAAAAAAAAAAAAAAATCGAAATTAGTAAAAAAGCAGAAGCGAGAGCAGGGTTTTCAGGCAATGAGCAGAAGAGCAGACCTGCTCTTTTCTAAAACCTTCTCTTTAAGAGCAGGTTGCTCATGAACAGATCAACTATACTCAGTCTGCTCCTACTAGAGCCCATGCGCCGCCGAGCCGAGCCACCGCCACCGCCACCGACTTCATGCTCGGCGGCTGAAATCGGCTGGAATGCTCAATACTTTAGATATTTTTGCAAAATAATTGTGTCATTTAAATTTTAGAATCGCTACATTTTTTAGAGAATCGCAGTCTTACATCAATTCCACTCCAAAATCTTATAAAATAGCTGTTAAAATTGTTAAAAATTTATCTTTTTGGTACAAATCATGTAAAAACGGCATTCAGCCACCACGAGCCGCCGCCAGCCGAGTTCAAAAGACTGATAAAAAGCGCCGCGCCGCCGCCAGCTTAGTAGACTCGGCGCAGCGCTCTAGCCCCTACTCTTTTTAAATAGCAGTTCTTTTAACCTGTTCTCTGCTCTTCAACTGCCTTCTCATAGTTCTACTGGTTTTTTGCGCAGTTGTTCATTTTCTAAATTGTTCATTGCTCACTGGCTGGTCACTTGTTCATTAATTGTAGATGTTCATCAATTTTACTTACTCATCCTAACGAAATTATAATAAAGTCATTGAATTTCAATGCCTGATAACTACGAATTAATAGATATTGAAAACAAGTTCATCGCTTATTTCTACTTTTCAAACAAAAGCAATTTATGCTGCTCATATTATTTTCAGATTGTTCATAAATCATGATTCAAATGCTCGAAAATACCAAAAAAACACGAGCACGTAAAGAGTAGAGTTTTTTTGGAAAAGAGCAGAAGAGCAGGCCCTCTCTTTTCTAAAATCTACCCCCACGTCTTATGTGAATTTGTGCCCTTCATTATAATTTTTTATTCATAAAAATGTTATTTGGGCATTTCTTCAACAGAAAATGATGCATTATTCTTACGGATTGTTGCTGAAGTTGGTTGGTCCAACACCCATCGAGTCAAACCTACCAAAATTTTAAAAAAGCACCCAGAAAGTGCTGTAAATTGTGGAACTTTTTTCTCGATTTCATCGCCAAATAATTCTAAAATGATGAACAATTTGACTCGTTGGTTTACTACAAATACAAGATGCAGCGCATTTTCTAGTATGCAATTTGATAAAAAATCAAATAGAACTGCACGATGTTGATCGTGTGGTGGTAGGTGAAATCACTTTTCCTGGTATCAATAAATTCAACAGCGAATTTGATGAAATTGTTTCAAAGGTGGAAAAGTTTGCTCATTTTTGAAAAAAAAAAATGGACTTGATATGTTTTGGAAAACACACCTCAATGTAGGAAGGGAGCGTAAAATGGGGAAATACATCGGTTTTGGACTCAGTACCGCACACTTGGAATGATTTCAAACATAATATAAAACCCCATAAAACTTTTACGTATACCTACGAAAATTCAAAGAAAAAGGAATCGAAGGGATGAAAATTGTCGCTGTGGTCTATGATTTGAATTTCTTACTTGGAAATTAGTTGAAAAATAATTCAATAAGTTACCTAGTCCACAAGTGACAGAAAATTGTTGAGAAAATTGGGGCAACCCTTTTTTGAAAAAAAAAATTCAAACTCAAAAACTTTACATTTTTACAAACCCTTCATGAGAGGTAGGTAAATTTAAAGATAATTCAATCAAGTTACATATACGTACGAGTACATTATACATACTCCAACGTATGGTATTCTCTTCGAAGATTTAGAAAATATTAAATGGTTCATGAGTAATATTTTTCATGTAACAGATGAATGACTTTCCTCATACCCGTCGATGTAAAAATTTTTCGCTGCACAGTTATGGAAGTGTAGTTTACTATATCGCAAGTTTAATATTCCTGGTGAATTAAGCGAAACGGATAAATAAATAATTCATGTTACGCTTACCCGGTAATAAAGCATTCTTTATCGTGTTGGTTGTCCATCATTATATACATATATGTGTATCAAGTACATAGATACATGTAATATCTTCGGCGGAATTTTTCTTCGACGTTGAATCGCTATTAAATGATTTTCGCAACGGTTATGATAAATGATTCAAGTAACGGTTGCATCTCTCTTGCGATAAGTATTTCATTTCAAATGCCCGATTAGTTTCAAAATCAAGCTAGAAAATTTCCCTTATCCTAATCGAATCGATTTCACGTTCGTTTTCGCCTCAAAAACAATACAACCTCGATCCTTGAAAATATTCTTAGAACAAAATGCTATTTAAAAATCGCGAATTAGTTTCCAGCATGCGGCAAGCCAACCGCCACGGAAAGAGGATCAAAGGACGAGGGGGCAGAGCAAAACAGCAGGACACTGGGAAACGGAATTTTAATACTTTAAATCGAATAGCTTATAATAAAAGCACCGACACGTAATGAATCTTCGAGCCGGAATTCCTTCGCAGCGAAAAAAAAAAGAAAAGAAAAATCAATTCAAAACAAACGAATTCTCGTTATAAATTTTCACTTTTTGCTCGACTCGTTTAACGCCACACAGAGTCGAACTATATTCATTAGCATTTTGTTTTTTTATTACGTCGGCCAAATTCTTTAGAAAAATACCGTTTTCACGGTTAAATTCTCGAAAGCGGGGTGTCAAACGGAGTCTACGAGGACGATGGACGTACCTATCCAATACTCTAGAAACCTTGACGAACGCATTTCTTTCTCTCGCTTTTTATTCCTTCCCTCCTCGTGACCGTCGTTTCTGGCAACATTTGTAAATTCGAAATATGTAAAAATAAAAAAAACGACCGTTTCGTCGCAACGATGACGTACCCGAAACACGTTGCCTGGCTCGAGATGACGTCATTTGTAAAATGCATCTGTGTACGCGATACGGTCGTCGGGTCGTGTTCGACTATCGTGCGATTATTCCGTCCTGGAAGCCTTGAAATTTGGCACGAAGACGGATTAAAAATAAAGTACATTAGTTGCCTTTAATAATACGACGTCGCACCGCGTGCGAATTGCGAAGCGAAGTGAACGCCTCGCTAAGACGTTATAGCGATGATGTCACATCAAATCACACCATATCAAATTGAAATGCATGTGGTCTCCATTAAGCCCCATATTACTACACGGTTATGAGAATTTGTCGTGTTTAATGTGTTATGACGTCACGTCACTGTTGATATTTCACACACGTACCGCATCATCTACTCGTAGTAAACTCATACAAACTCGAAATCCAACCAGCCCTCGTATTATACTTCTGCGCCTAATTTTGATACGTATGGCAAATTAAACGCCGACTCGGGTGTAGCGTCGTAATCATTGTGTAACGTGTTGCGTGAGGGCGAATATATCGTGCAGTGAAGAGTAGCTCCTGAAAATTTTACGAGTAGGCAAATCATTGAACGGTATGCCTCGTACGATGAAAAATTGAAAAAATTTGGTTTTATTCGTGCTGACTGTTTTTCAAGACTCACTTCTTACTTCACTAGGACAGTTGAGGCACTTTTTTTGAGGTCTCCCTTTCACCCTTCACTTGCATACTCTAGTCACCTGTATAGGTGATATTGGTATCCTTCATTTCATCGATTTTGGTGCCGAAGTATCCTCAACATTTACATGGTTTGATAGAGGAATACCAGTTGATGGTATTGATGGTCCTACTAATGTAACGAATCTTTGTTTTGCAAAAAAAAATTTGATAGTTTCGAAATATATTATTGAAGAAAATTTCTTTATCGCACAGGGCATTACCAGTTCATTGGTTTTTGGAACCGATAATACAAATTTTTTTGTAAACCGTATTGATTTAAAAAATTTCAAAATCGTGTGAGAATTGGATGGTATAAATTTTTATTCGTCGTTAATTTTGAAATCAGGTGATGGTACCTAACCTATTTTCTTCCATCATCCTTTATTGACTTTTATTATTCCCTTATTCTCGCATATCTCGATCCTGTGATCGACGTCTATAAATATTTGTTTTTTCAATGCTTTTTTGTATTGATCCTTACTGATCAACTTCTACGCTTATACATAGAACTCCACTAATTTACTCCTACAGATGTAAAATTGCAGATATTGTAAGTCGTTTTTATCATTTTTAGAGTGTGCAAAGATTGGAGATAAAATCAGCACAGGTGTAAAAATGTAAAATGATTGATGGATGTTTTGGAAAAGTTTAGGAAGGAAGTATTGAAGAAATCCGGCAACCCAATACCAGTACTAAGAATTCAAGTCCTACATTTGATAAACTGGCGCTGAAAATCGAAAAAGCCCCGGAAAAGTGTTGAATTTGACTCAAAAGCTCATTTTTCGTTCAAAATTCATTAAAAATTCATCAATTTGAAGAAATTTCAGCTTTTGAATGACATTTTGTGGAAAAATCCTTGCTCTTGCTTTGCTCAGACAGGGCTCGTTTTTGAACCTCAGGAATCCACTTCTGAATTAGGTTTGTGCTAAAACCCCAAAAGAGTTTTGGAAAAATGGTTGGATAATTTTCGCCATTGAAAATCATTTTTAAGAATATAAGGGTTATCTTTGCTAAAAATATTCAAAAATTTCCAGTCAGTTTTCAGAGTGCATATTTTTCTTTTAAATTCTAAATTCCATTTCTGGAAGCAATTTTGATCATCATTTCGAAAGAGGTTTCACCCCTTTCTTATTTTGTAAGTCCATGGTTTTAGAAATGAAAAAAAAAAAAAAAAAAAAAAACCGTAAACTGCAAAAATCTCGAAAACTAAGCCTCCTAGAAAAAAAACTTATCACTAGCGGCAGAACGAGAATTTCAAGTTCTACAACTTTGGTTCCTAGCATTTTTTTTGTAGGACTCCTAGCTTCGCCAGAAAACCCACGTTTATGGAAAATTCAACCCAATGGTTCTTCTGGCCAAACTAAGGATCCTACAAAAAAAAGCCAAGAATCAAAGTTGTAGAGTTTGAAACTCTCATTCTGCTAACAGCGGTTAGATTTTTCTAGGAGGCTTAGTTTTCGAGATTTTTGCAGTCAAAGTCCCGGTTTCGTTTCCAAAACCATCGCTCTCTAAATGGGCTAAATTTTATTTAATGAGGCTACCTTGTACCTAGACCCGAAAGATCAAAAAACACAGGTTTTGATGTCTCACCCGAAAACGTCGAAAAATTCACTTCGTCGGCATGTCAGAAATTAATTTTGGCATTAAAATATACCTACAAGTTTTCAAAAGTCGAACAAAATAAAAAATGCAATGAGGTAATTAATTAGATTATAATTGATCAATTCAGTCGATCAAAAATCAAGAATGTATTTTGAGTTGTTTTCTGCAATAATCTTTTTTTCAGATATGACTTTATTAGGTACGTTTAATCATTCTCAACATCTCTCAATTTGAAGGCCTGGAATTAGCATTTTTCTGGTGGAAAATATTGGAAATTGAAAAAAAATACCATCATATGTAGAATGAGCGGCGAAATTAAAAGTCAAAAATGAAAAAAAAGTTTTTGAGATATGACCTCATTACTTCATATACAATATGCATCTGCTACCGCTGCTTTAATTCTGCAAAAAATGGTAATGGCTGCGAAATACGACTCAGCATGTTTTTCGAAATTCCTCACAGAAGACTTTTTCCAATAAAGATATGAAAATTAGTATTTCGAAGATATACGGAAACGGTACCCACGCTGCGATGCAGCTACGTGACTTTTCATACCTCTGGTGTACCATCAAAAAATTTCCATAAAACCTATCAAATTGTCAATGCTTTTTTTCCACGTGCGTATACAACAACGTCGCAATTCCCGCCAGAGAATTGCTCGCATCATGTAAAATACGCGTTACCTAACGCAAATCAACCATCAAAGTCTTCGATATGCTTATTTTTTTCCTTTTTTGGGGGTACTAAGAGTACGTTCGATATCGATGATTTTGGTTAATAGCATGTTTTGGGTATAGCATGAAAGTTTTTCAAACAGAAGAGGGATAGGGGTTGAATTCAATCGATTTCGGTTAAAAGTATCCTGCCTACTTCGTACGTCAAGTCATTTTGAGAATTCCAAAATTGCATTCAAAACAACTGGAATTTGAAAATTGGATTTTAGGTACCTCATCTCCCTCCGGCCCCTCTACCTTTCAAATTTCTATAAATAATGAGAAATGAACCAAACAACAAAAATCGCTTGAAATGTGATCCCGGCGTACCGAAAAAGCCAAAAAAGACGCTAAATTGTCTTGATTTTTGAAAAACTGATGATTTAGCAAAAATTTGGTAATTTTTAAAATTACCTAAAAATTGAAATTGATTGAACCGTAAACGATTAACCTGAAAATTTTTCTTTTTTTACTTTTTTTCCTGTTGATTATTCAAAAATTGAAATGAATAAAGTAACATTTGGGGGAAAAAATGAGTGTGAAGGGTTTTTCTTTGTGTACCGGAAATCAACTTTTCAATATGGTAGTCCTACGACATAACAGACATGCAAAAGACCATTTATATTACCTACTTATGTATCAGTACAGTAAGGAATTTAAAGAAATTGCATTTTTTTGGGTGTTGATTGGGATATCGTTTATATCTTTGACATTTACAAGATTTCCAGTACTTTGAATCCGCATTTGTTCTAGCATATTTTGCACATTTTTGGATGTTCTAAGCGTTTTGACGGCATATTTCAATACGATATTTGTGCAGTACGTGTTAAATGAAATATATAAACGTGATTTCAAAGTCCTTATACCTCCATCGTGGGGAGCAGGAAGTGCTGTAATCTCCTCAATTTTGATAAGTCACCTTCAGTATGACGAATAGGCAAAATTCATACATAACCTTTTAATTAGTAATGATCAGGATCTAAAAAATAAGTTATATACACATTTTGCCTATCTGCCAAATTGAAAGCGCAAAACCAATTATAATATCACATTGTTTTGAGGCTCCAGCAATACGGCTGATCGGTGAAATTCATACATAAGGTTTTTAGTTGTAATAAACGAGATCTAAAAATACGTCAGACTATGGGCCACAGACCCCCTAAAAACGCCTGAAATTCAATATTTCACCGTAAATTCACACCATCTTCACAAAAATGATGTCCTCTTATGTTTTCGAGGGCGTAAAACACGAATTTGATATTATTTTTTTGGTAGCAATAAG
>FIZU01055587.1:0-39782 GCA_900064475.1 Pseudococcus longispinus
ACATCTATACAGCTATACGATCAGAAACGGAATAATAATCTACATCGAGAGAGCGAGTAACGAGAGATGTACGAGTAACGAGCACAAAGATAACATTATTAACACCCTATCTCCCGATAAGATACCATACCTACCTATATCACAAATAGTATATAACCTTTTTCGCGAGTCTTCTTGAGTTCTATAAAAAAGGTTATGTATGATTTTCACCTAACTGCTAAATTCAAGGCGCTAAAAAGTATTGAAATTTTCCATCGAAAATATCTCGAAAACTGACACGAATTTTTATTGACAATGTCAAATTTGGTCGATACTGAATCTCAAAATTGGCGATTTCAAGTTTTTGGAATCTGGCAACACTGTATTCTTACTTGGCATTATGTATGTACTTAGCACTTTGATGAGGGGTGCATTTGTTTTTTTTTCATATAAAAGATCGACTCGAATTTCTGTTCATCGAAACGTAATCGAATCGAAATGCTCGTATAAATTTTTCACCAAAACGAGATTATTCTGCCGAATTGCTCTCAGAAGGAGGGGCGGGGTCTTTTCGCAATTTTACTTAAATAAGATTGAAATATTTTTGTTTGCTGTGAAGCTTTGATTTAGCCTCGAGAAATGGTAATTCGGTTAGTTGAAAGCTTTTTGGAGTTTTCTTAATTTATCTAAAGTTACGATGGCGAGTAAGACGCGTAGAGATTTATGAGCGAATTTGTTGTTGGCGCTAAAATGATAGATTTTTTTGTGCGTAAAAGTAGAAATTGTTGCGATTTGGTCCTTCGCATGAGTTTTTTATTGGATGAAACTTTTTCTAATTTTTTTGGGCGGATATTAATTTGAAATGATGGTAAGTTGAAATACTGGTATAAGTTAGGGTTAGGATGATTTATTCATTTTTTACCCTTCCATAAGATGCAATGCAAATCGTTCCCCTGTTTTATTTAACCGCGTACCCTTTACTACGGGTTCACGCGTATTATCGAGAAACAAGCGGTATACAATACAATACGTCGTAAACGATATAAAGTGTTTGATATGGATATGAATTTAATTGCTAGCTCCTATCTCGACGAATAATCGAAAAAAACCACTGGCTGGTGTGCTTATCGCGTTTATTATCATCGTGGTTTCCTATTCGGTTTAATTTAATCGCGTTCATTGAGTTTTTCATTTGTTTGATTTGAATGTTTCGAAAGCGCGGATGGGATCACAAATAGATGGAAAATCGTTTTAGATTTCAACGCGATGACTTTATTAGAATATTGTTGTTTTTGTTTTGGAATTTTTTAACAGATTTAGATTATTTTTATGAAACTTCGGAGTGTCTACACGGTCATGAAAGTTATAGATTTTACTGTTGAAGTCATGGATTTTTGACTTTTTAGTAGGCAAAATTTAAATCTGGTTTGATTTGAATTTTTTTAGTTTTTTCTCATTTTTTTTTAAAGTAAACTTTCTTGGAAAAGTCATGGATTTCCAAAAAAAATCTAGATAGACACTCTGAATTGGTAAAATACACTGGAAAAAGCTCAAAAAGTTGGTAATTTTTTCTGCTACTTTCACTATTGGAGTAGTCTCCAGCCCTACCTCCCACTACATCATCCACACCCCCTTCAACTCCCACCCTGGCATCATCTCTTGAGAGTGCTGAAAAATTTTTGTAAGCGGAAAAAAATGAGGACCAATAAATTAAAAACTTGATGAATATTCAAATTTTGTTTGCCCCTTCAATTTCAAAGATAGGCAATCTGTCGTAATAACAACTTTTAATCGTCTGTTCTAGCACTATTCAGTCTGGCCATCATTCGAATGATCCAAACATTTTTTAGTTTCTCTGAAATACCTCAAAACTATTGATTTTCATGTGTTAAAAATTACTTAAGCCCTTCGATTTACAAGATAGGCCACCATTCACAATTTTTGTTGCACTCGGCGATTACTATCTTCAATTCAAATATTCTCGACCACTCACCGGACATTCTGTATTTTAATATTTGATATTTTTCGAGCCAGACGAATGTTGCTCCCTCTCTTTACAACAAATTCTGTTGGTCTCCAGGTAAACAAATTTAATAAAAAACCGATTGATTAACATTTTTATCAAAAGTCAGGTAACTCCCCTCATCTCCGATACCTGACAGTCTGAGCCTCTCATAACTGAACAAATGAGATTTAAGTTGGAAAAGGTTTTGGTAATTAATAGATCTACCGGAAACCTTGGCATGATTTTAGAACCATTTCTGAGAAAAATGAATTAATACCTATTCACGAGCTCGTTCCCTATATTTCCTCTACTTTTATTTTTCCTCATTTAATTTGAGCGATTCAAACAACAAAACTTATTTTTTGAATTGAAATTTAGATTTCCTGCTTTCACTGTCATGTTGGTTGTTTTACTCTAAAAAATTGGAAAAAAAACGATGAAAATACGGGGAAAGTACAAGCGCTCGTAGTCGTTGAAAAAACAAACAAAATACCGTAAAAATCGAGTGCATTACGTAAAAAGCTAATATGTAAAGTGTTAAATGTGCCAGCGGCATGTTACAAGTATTTACATTTTTCTTCTTTTTTTTTTTCGTTATTGTGTAAGTATGTATTTTCTCCAGTGATGGCACTTTGAGAATAATCTGTTTTCTTTCTATTCTCGTTGTTCTTTTTTTTCATTCGAATATACACAATACACCCAGGGTACAGTTGGTGGGTAGAGAAGAAATCACATAGTATTTTCTTTGCAAAAACTAAAACCTCTTTGTTGAAACAAAATGCGAAATAAAAAGAATAGCTATCTTAAATGTCAACGCGTACGTATAAAAGGGACAGAGCGAAGTGATTCGCGGAACTACTCGAGGGACGAGGGTCTATTAGAATAATCACTTCGTTATATGAGGCAGTTTTTCGCCACCCGCAATGATTTGTATCCGCGTGAAAGCGAAGAGAAGGGAACGAAGATAAGACAGACGATTCAAAGACGAAAAAAAATTATTGCTTCAATTTTAGACACGAGTTTGTGTAAAGTGCAAGAGAGGAGGAGACACGCCTGGACGAATATGTCGAATTTTTACAAGTTAAAACGATGCGCATTTCGCAGCAAGGTCTATAAAGTGATGTGTAGTATTTGTTACGGATGAGAAAGGAACGAGGTACGAGATGTAGCTGCGAGGGCTATGGAATGGCATTCGTATTTTCCATTAATCATAGACTGCAGATCGTTTATTCGCTATTAGCTTCGCGAACCCGAGTGTAGATTTATGGTTGAACACGATGAATGGCAAAAAGATCATTTATAAGAGCCCGAAATGAAATTGAAAGAGAAATATGAGAACTGAGAGCTGAGAAGGTTATGGCTATATATACACGTACCTACGATGAAAGAAAAACGAGAAAGTGGAGATAATTTGTTAGCGGAGGGCTTTTCCTCGTGTCCCAATCTGCGAAAATTTCCTGCTTGGGAAGGTGTTGCCGTGTCGTGATGATTTTGGTGGGCACACAATGAACGAATTCTCTTTTGCTTTGGCTTCCTTAAATTACTCAATGTGATACGAAAGCGGAAAGGAACCCGGAATAAGTATAATCGAACGTAGCGTACGAAGAGGAAAGTAGACTAAGAAAGAAATTACGCGTAAATAGAACAGCGCAATTGGAAAGAGGAAAATGCTGAAGAGGGGAGCGAGAGCTGCAGCGACAGTATATCGCCGGTGGGAAAATGAGACTGAACGAAAGAGAAGAAAAAGGAAAGACATGAGACTCCAGCGCGGCGGGGGATTTTGAAAAAGAAGCGTGCTAACAATGCATAGCAGCTTCTTGTCCTAAGTTAGATAGGTACACGTAGAGAAGAGAATGAGAATATGGGAGAGAGAAGAGAAAAGAAAAGAAATAAAACGGATGAGTGTAGGGAATATAAAAGGCAGCCGAGCGAGAAATACTCCCTTCGTGTCTGGCTCGCCGTTGCCGGTGTGTTGGTGAGTTCGGTGGTTCTGGGTAGATTATCCTACATATAGCCCGAAGCTACCCGTAGAAATAATAAACAACCCTATATGCATTTACATTATTACTTTACGGATAGACAGACGAGGCGAAGCTCCGGTTACTCGTGTATGCTTCGCGGTATTGGTGCATTTTTCGTTTCACAAGATGCGCCGTGTACTAATATAGGATTGCTTTGCTTTGCTTGTTGCAGAATTCACCCATGAGACTGTACTACAAAATAAATATCCTAACGACTGTCACCGATTCGGTGGATAAAATAGCGACAGAAACAGTCGAACATAATTCTAGTCAATTGTCGCCTGCTTCTGAACAGGAACGAGCTGTTGTCCATAATAATAACGTCGAAGATGACGATAACGGAGGCCAAACCAATGCGAATGCCGTTAAACGGCCTACAACTCCGGAATCTCCCAGCTCAAATGTATCCAAAAGCAAAGAACATGCTAAAGAAGACAATAAATCTTCCATTACACGTGTGGAAGAAACAAATATTGCTGAAAAACGGCTGCCATCGAATAAACCCGTTACTATTACCTCGGCTAGTGCTGCAAAGTCTGCAAAATCTTCGTCATCGACAAATTCTCCAACAGTAATCACGACTAAAGGTACTGCTAAGTCAAAGCTTATCACAGCTGTTAAATCATCAAAATCAAAATCATCGTCGCCAATATCGCAATCGAAACCGACACCCCCGGAAACAAAACCTCAAACTCCTATTAAATCTTACCTGTCTATATCGTCCATATTGAGCGATATTGACAAATCAGAAGTTCCAAAGAAACCTTTGACGAAGAATCTTCGTAAGCCATCGGATGCAGATAGCATTTCTCCAAACAATTCAGAAACACCTTTGGTAAAACCCATTACCTCCCTAAGCAATTCAGAAACACCTTCGGTAAAACCTAATACTTCTGCAAGCACTTCAGAAACACCTTTGGTAAAACCAAAAACTCCAGAGACGTTGACAGAATCGATTCCAAAGTCCTTGGTCGAGATGGCAACCGTATCTGTAAATGTATCGGCAAACAAAGAACCAATTCCGGCATTGGCGTCAGACCCATTGAAACCCATCAATGGTGAACTGGTGGTAAGTCAACCGGTTGTGAAGACTGAAACAACTCAGAGTTCAGGCAGGAAGACTCCGGTTTCAACACCAATAACGAATAGTGGAAGAAAGACACCAGTGTCAATGGTAGCTTCATCATCTAGTGGTCGTAAAACACCAGGAACGACTACTTCGGTGACAATATTGAACTTAAATTCTGGTCGAAAGATGTTAACAGCAATGTCATCAACGTCACTGGTTGCTGATAGAAAAACTCTTGTAATGACACCAATTCCAGCTCAAAGTCCTCGTGTTAAAATCTCAGTGCCAGTGCCTGTGAAAAGTCCAGGTGCCAAAACTCCTGTAGCTACAAAAAATGCTGGATTGAAAACCCAAGTACTTGCTCAAAGTCCTGGTGTTAAAATCTCAGTGCCAGTGCCTGTAAAAAGTCCAGGTGCCAAAACTCCTGTAGCTACAAAAAATTCTGGATTGAAACCCCAAGTACTTGCTCAAAGTCCTGCTGTAAAAATACCCTTATCAGATCAAAGTTGCGGTAAAAAGAGTCCAGCATCGACTCAAAGTTCTGGTCTGAAAATTCCAGTACCTATTCAAAGTCCTGGCAATAAAACCGGATTGATTTCAGCGTCCTTACCAAGCCCTGGTATAGAAACACCAACTTCAGCATTTTCACCAAATTCTGGTGCAAAAACGTTGACTCCGACATCTTTATCTAGTTGCGATACAAAAGTGTCAACTTCAGTAACTTTACCGAGTTCCGATATAAAGAACTCAAGTGCAGCAACTTTGTCAAGTTCTGGTACAAAACCAACGTTGACTTCGGTAACATTACCAAGTTCTGGTACAAAGCCAACATCAACTTCGATAACTTTGTCAAGTTCTAATACAAAACCAACGTCAACTTCGATAACTGTATTAAGTTCTGGTACAAAACCAACTTCAACTTTGTCAGTTGTACCAAGTTCTGATAACAAAACATCAACATTGACTTCAGTATCTTCCCCAAGTCACAGTACAAAACCATCAACACCAACTTGCACATCTTTACCAAGCCCCAGTAAAAAGATGCCACCAATGACCTCCATATTGGTTTCCCATGCAAACACAAAGACTCCTCCGACTTCAATAGCCGTATCTTTTTCAACCACTAACCATATAAAAACTTCGATCAAGTCTACAACAACTACTGCATGTATGGCTTCAAAAACGTCATCGACTGACATTCCATCCAAAGTATCCACTGTTCCGTCCATTACATCACAACCAATCACAACTTCTTCAATCAAAGCACCAATTCCGATTGCTGCCAATGGTTATTCTACACCAAAACGAGCATCAACTGCGGTAACAACTTCGGTAAAACCCACCCCAATATTTAGTTTGGCACAACCGGTTACAAAACCCCCACCGACTTTGCTGCCAGCCACGTCCAAAGTACCAGTGTCATCTAATAAAACCAATACTTCTGGTTTGATGAGTGTGTCAACTAGTTTGGCTAAATCTTTATCAAGTCCATCTTCGACTTCAATCACTGTATCATCGAGATCCCTTCCTCCACCGCTCATCACACTTACATCAACGTCCACCACGTCGACGTTGGTTACATCCAAAGAGTTGACTGCCTCGCAATATATACCGGCAAATACCAAGATACCTTCTTCTTTGGAAATCTCATTCACCAATGGGACTGGTTTGACTAACGGTATACCTAAAAGTAATCATTTTATTGGCAAGAAACCTTCTGCCGATGATACTCCCAAAGTAGCTGTCAAACGAGCTTACAACGATGATAAGAAATCGTTGGGCGAACCCGACAAAAAGATGAGCAGAAAAAGTAAAGAATCGCCATCTGCATCTACGAATGGTGCTCCTACTAAGAAAATATTCACTCCTAATATCCTGCCAGAAGTATCTATCACATTGAATTCCCATCCTGAACAGAATAAACGTATTAGTCCCGAGACCTCCTACGATGTGTCATGCTTCAAACCATCAAACGAAGCAGCCAATAGTGTCCCTCCCTTAGCCCCAATCAATTCGCCAATTTGTAAAAATATCCAAAACTCTCCTATTAAAAACCTCAATAACAAGAAGCTTCCCAGCAGTGGAGTTCGTATCGTTAGGAATTCGCCTTCGATGAACATGATGAAACTCAAACATGGTCTGTCTCCGAGGGAAAAGATGAATGGCGAACCTGAGGCCAAAAAGCCTTGTTTAGAGAACAATTCGCTGCAACAAAATGGCTTCTCGCAAATGGTGAATGGTAAAGATAAATTGTATTCTCCGGTAGAATCTAATCCTCCTGTGGCAAAACCAAATGATACCAAGACTCCATCGCCAACATCTGGTAAAAAAGAAGCCAGACATCAAGGTATACCTAAGCTGATCGATATAAAGGCAGCTTCGTATTCTAAACTAATGGCTCAAGATGCCAAAGCGAGATTACAATTCTTGAAAAACACTTTGTACATTAATCCATCTACTGAGCCAACCAATGCGGAGAATGCTCTGGATCTATCGTCGCCGTCCAGTAAAAGCCCATGCTCAGATAAATCTGATCCATCGCCGGAAAAGAAAAAGCTCATACCATCTGTGCCTCCTCACATGATACCGTTCACAATGGCTAAAAATGATGCGAAACTTTCCACCAAAACATCCCCTACGTTGGCGAAAATCGAACGTAAACCTTCGCCTATAGCCAAATTAGATAAATCTCCGGCTCGTAAAGCTGATTTCAGACTGGATAACGGATCGTCTTCGACTCCGATCTCGAGATCATCTCATTCTCCTATGTTTTCAAAAACACCATCGCCAATCGGACCGTTACACTTTAGTCCGCCTTTGAATCAGGCCATCGCGTTGAATTTCCTCCAACAACAGCAGTACAATCGCGATCTGGTTTGGTTGATGGATGCATACCAGAATGGCCAGTTACCATCGCATCCATTGATGCATAAGAGTCTTAAGCCTCCTACGCCTACGTCAGAGGCTTCGTTTCATATTAAAAAGTAGTTGAGCGGTGTTTCACTGTCTCATTGATGCTGTTTTTTATGTTTGATCCAGTTGTTTTGTTTATACGCTTAAAATTATTTATGTAGGGGGGTTTTCTCTTTTTGTTTATTTACTTAGTTATTTAATAGTCGAGTACGTATGTAAGGTGCTTTCTCTTTGGAATGTGAAAGAGAGATACTATTGAGCGTTGGAAAATTTCAAAGTCTATGTATACGGTGTACTTAGTTTAGTGTTAATCAAAGTGCAGATTTGGTTTTAGGATAAGTTTTTTTTTGTGTATCAGTGTAGTAGGTACCTATATATTTTATACGACGATTTCAATGTGATATTTTGGTACGCAAATCGAACGACCTTAATTTTTTCTAATTTTTTTTATTTCGTCATTATCGAATTAACAAGGACTGATGTTTTTTAAATTTTTTTTCCTGGTGAATTATCGAGGCATTGAAGGGTTATTGTTATTTCATTTTTCAATGCAACAGAGCTACGTAGATTCTAAATAGTCGCTTATCTGGCAAATCAATTTTCTAGTTACCGTTTTATGAAAATTGCTATTTAAATTGACTCGTCATTCAGTCTAAAATTTGTGAAAGAAATCAGGCTTTTCTTGTACCAATTTCCGAATGTACATTTATATAATTTGTTATGTTTTATTTATTTATTTTTTTCATTTATCAGTGTGGAAATTCGAGGTAAAAAAAATTATTGCTGCGTCAATGTAGGTAAATCGAAGAGCATATGTATAGGAAAAATGTCAACGTAGCGTGATTATAGGTATTATGTTAATTTTATGGTGGTTGTGTTGTTATTGTTGTTGCTCGTATCGTCAACCGTGTGCTATGTTTATTGCACCTAAACCTATACGTGCCTACGAGTTTTTAAAAAGGAAAGTAAATAGTTTTGTCTACGAACGAGACGTGATCGAATTTTTGAACAATTTTACGTTAATTAGTTGAGACGTAAAGAGAGAAAATAGTTTTTGAGATTGCCTCGAGTCTCATGTCTAATAAATAGAACTGGTTCTACCTGATGTAACGTATTATAGTTTTGTATCTTCTACTGTACTTACGTACTTCTTGTCCACTGAACACTTTTCTTCGCATATAGCATGTTACGCCACCAAATAATTAATATCACTTTTTTCTATTTGAAATTTTTCGTACTGTAAGCCATATTTTATGTAATTTATTGATCCAAAGTTTACCTACCCGAGTTTTATTTCATGTATAAAAATCATCGAGTGATGTATTATTGTTGTGTTTTTTATTTGATTTTTTTGTGAATTTTTTGTACCTATATCATGTGTAAATTTTTTCTCGAAATTTTGTATAGTCGACGTTGTTTATAAATTTTCATCGCGTGTATATTTTTATTAATATGTGTAATGTTTTTACGTCTTTTTTTCTATAACCTCGATTTATAAAATAAAGGTTATATTTATATACGAACTGTGCGTTTTTGTTTTCATCTTATCAATGTCTGGGTTGGAATTTAAATGGGATCGATGAATACCTAATTGAATGAGATTATCAAATTTTTGGAATTTTCTATACCTATCAATTTTATACTTTGAAATTTTACTGCTCAATGTGCCAAAGATGGCATTATTTTCAATTTTTCGTGATTCATTCTTAAAACTTGGGGATCAATTTATCCAATTACTTAGCTTTGAAATGATGAATGGTAAGTTTTTCTTAAATCTACAGTCTCCATAAGGAAAACTGTCTCAACAGACGTTTTTGTGGAAACTATTAAACCAGTCACTTCATGCTGAGTAAACTTTGTTCAGTGACAATATCCTGTGAATTTACCTCCCTCGAATATACGACGCTGTAATGAGACATCCTAAACCATATGGTTCGCTTTTTGTAGGCATAATAAGCCTTGAAATTTGATAAATATCTTGAAAAATCAAAGCAGTCAAGGTTAAACTAATGTAATAATTACGGTAGCATTCAGATACATATGCTAATCTTGCGATAGCCATTCAAAGGATCGAGATACCGGAGCAGTGGAAAATGAAAACAATTCATTAAATATTACACTTAGATATTAAATTCGCCATTATCATAGTTTTGACATGAAAGGAGCTATAAACATAAATTTTTATCTACTTTCGTGAGGAATTATTCATACTTTACCTATTGTAAGTATATTCACCGTGAAAAAAATTATCTTAATTAGGAAGCTAATCGAATTCGTGGTCGGTAAAATGTACAAAATATTTTAAAAAAAACAGTAGGTACTTGAAATGATACGATATTAGTACCTACTTGAGTATCAGGTATAAATACTTACGTGTGCTCTGAACATTCTATGACCACTGACCAGCGACATCATGTAAATTTATGCTTATTTAGAGGTAATTTTAATATGATTTATACCTATACTTACCTGGCTATACCTACCGTTGAATATGTGTGTATTTATCTGCAGTGAATCATCTATGCGTCATTGGAGTACCTATATTGTCGATTTTTCATTACTTCTCAGTACATTCTCTAAAGCGAGCAAGGCTGTAGGTATGTGTACCTACCTACTTATTGTATTTAAATCGAACTGAATACCTAAGGAAAATGGCATAAAATGTTTATTAGGTTTAGGTAGGATTCAATATTTTTTTCAACGTTTCAATGCGAAGTAATTTGTTTTGTAAGTAAGTCTACCTATATTAATAATATATATTGATCCTATCGTATACCGCACATCGAGACGTAGGTAACTTATCTAAGTAGTTCTAGATCAGAGCAATGAATAATTATGAGTTCATCTTGATTAATTTCGAAATGTCAATTCGCAATTACTTACGATTTTTGATCAAGAAAGTCCGCCCCGGGTTGATAGAAAAGAAGTAAAGAACATTTATTATTCAGTGGTTTCGTTGATCGTTCTCATAACTTTCTGATATCTGATCTGATTGTTTGCTCAAGTTGGAAAAGTTTTGGTTGTTCTGTTCGATCATTTCGATTTTTTTGGTCTGTTCTTTTCCGTTCCGTTCATGAACTTTTTTTTCAATTCTGTTTGCTCTAGCCTCTTTTCGTATTGTTCTATTCGTGAAAGTTTCAAATTTTTTTATTTTTAAAAAGTCTAATTTAATTGGTCTAAATTTTTTGTAACCTACAATAAATCGTTAAAAATTAGAAGTTGAATAAATCTGCCTGACCAATCAATATTCATCAAATTAGATACCTATTTATTGAGTAAAAAATTAAGTTGACCAATTTTTGATTCAAAGAATGAAATAAATGGCGAAGAATACCTCGAACATGGGAAGGTCCTGAAGTGATATCCTGGGATTCATGGCGCGGGGTATGCTACCTTGTAGTATTCGTGTAGTAAGCATTGCATACTCACGCCTAGGAAGTAGCGATTATTTTAGCGAAATTGTTTGTAATCAAAGATCAAAATTATTGAAAAATGAATTTTTCGAATTTTCAATTTTAATTAAAATTCAATAATTATGAAGTTAGATCTGAAAGAGTAAGGCAAAAAAAGTTCTTTGGAAAATTTGCCCATCTCTAAAACTTGAGGAACTGTGAAGTTTGAAAGTTGATGATTTGAAAAAAAAAGTAAAAGAAATTTTTATTCAACATCTTATAGGGTACTTCACTATAGCTCCTTCAGTTTCATAGATAGGAAAATTTTTCAAAGAACTTTTTTGCTTAATTCTTGCAGTTCTACTCATTAACCTCATAATTATTGGGTTTTAATCAAAATTTCAGAAAACAAAAAATTCATATTTCAATATTTTAATCTTTGAACATGTGCCTTTTTGCTAAATATAATCGTTGGCACCTATATAGGCACGGGTATGCAATGTTAACTACAAGAGCACAGCAAGGAAGCATACTCCGCACCGGAATCCCAGAATACCACTTCGTGACCTTCCCCTGTAAGACGAGAAATTATTGGTCTAATAATGGTATTGAAAATGTCACAGGAAAACTTCTTTTAAAAAATGGATGTGAACAAATTCTGTTCAACCAACTCTGGGTGCCCCTTAACTTATCAATCTCATTAACTTGAGTGTACTTGAACCATTTGAGATTCTAATGCACAGATAGACGTAGGTATTATCAAATTTGCCACCCTGGATTATCGAAAATTTGCTGCCCGATTTTTTTGTAAAACTCAGTGCTGCAAGAGCGAAGCGGGAGCGGAGTCGATGGAGCGCTAAATTGAAGAAGGACCGCTCTTTGAGCGGAGTGGTGGTCAAATTTCGAAGAGCGAGCGAGCGGGAGAGGAGCGCAAAAATCTCCGCTCTTGCGGCAGCAGCACTGGTAATACTATAAAAAACATTCATTATTTCTTCAAAATAAGATTTTCATCTTAATTTTCCCTAAATTTGTCACTTACATACTTTTTCAATCAATAAAGTCTCAAAATTCTGCCACCCTAAACTTAGTCTTGTTAGCCTGTGTGGTAATACGTCCCTGCTGCAAATTTTTACCAAAAAAGAGGTATGTATTCCTTTCAGTTGATAATTTATATGCAAATTTTGCAATTGATTCCACATACTTTTTTATCCAACCTGTTTTTTGCTCAACATCCATAAGAAAATTGAGAAATGTAATGCAATATGTAGTATCCTAGTAAGTATCTACTGTCTAACCAGTTGAAATCAATCCTGAGCGATGGAAAACTGAAATGATTTTAGATTCAGAAAAATATTACACTTTGGAGAAGATAGGGTATAATCTCAACTTGGTTAGATTACCTATAACATGTAGTTTTAAATTTCAATTTCCTCTTTTCTTGATTTTATTAGTCTTTACTTTCTAGTTTTTCAAATTGTTTTTTTTTTTTTGTCAACTTACACGTTATACTTACCCAACTGTTTATTTTCTTTCAATTTTTATTTTTATTTTTTAATTTGAATTTTGATCGATTTAGGTACTTCTGTTTTCATTCTGTATAAAAACCGAAAAGTTTGAAAACGAAACTGAAAACGTGACATCTCACGTCTCAGGAAAAACTGAAATGGTTTTAGTTTCAGTTTCAGTTGTTTCCAGTTCTAGGCATGCTAGTTCAGGAGTAGGATATGCAAAATAAAAAATTGGATTCGCTCTTATCAGTCAGTCAAAACACGTGGTGTAATTAATTCTATTCAGTTTTCTAACTCCTTGGTTAAGTTGTTATTAATTTTCCTATTTATCTAAGAACTACTGAATAATGAGCTAGGTATTTGCATGCAGTTGACGAATAATTTTTATACGAATGACATTTTTTTGAAGCCACTCATTGATTGAGTTCTAAGTATTATTTTTATCGTAATCGTTGAACCATTGGCAACAGACTAGGTAAGTACGACATACGTATGAAGTTTCAGCAGAAACTTGAAAAAAAACACAATTCACAAATTAATCATATTCAATGATTATTCATAGGAGGCAGATTTATCAGTATCGATTCCCAAACTCGATACAATGTCAGCTAAAAAAGAACCTCCGCCAAAAAGACATTGTATGCGACTAGCAGAAGAAGATAAAGAACCCCGTGATATCGTAAACAATTGCCTTCGAATTCGACCAAAAGGACCTAAAGGAGTGACGCATGATTGGTCCAGCACCGACGTGAATGTTTATAAAAAAGAGCATTTATGGGTAATCAGTCATTATAGTTTTCAACACGCTAAAAAAGAAAACCTGATATCCTCAACGTTCATATCCGATTTCAACGGAAGCACAAAATGTACGTGGTATATGGTTCTAAAACCGAACGGTGAACCGAACAGCGAAGATTTTATTTCTTTGTATCTGCATCTGGATCCAGAAAGCCAATGTAAAAACGTGTTCGCCAAAGCTCGATTTTCTATCGTGACTGACGACGAAGAAGAAATGTACCCTTGCGAAACCTCGATTAGTGAATTTTTTATCGGCTCCGATGGAGAAAGACCGAATCGTCTTTCATGGGGACGTAGCAAATTTTTAAAGAGCATTATACTTCTCGATAAGAGATACGAATTAATTCCAAACGATCGATTGACCATTTTCTGCCAGATAACATATTCTCAGGTTATTTTCACCAGTACGGCTCATCTGTCGAGTACGTTTCAAGCTTCTGCAACAAGAAATAATCGTCTATCGGAAGATTTCGGCTCGTTGCTGAAGAGTAGAGAGTTCGCCGATGTTACGATATCAGTGAATGGTACCGAGTATCCTGTTCACAAGATAGTTCTAGTTGCTCGAAGTAGCGTTTTTGCTACTATGTTCAAACAAAACGGTATGCTCGAGGCGGAAAAGAATCGTATCGATATTACCGATATTCGTGAAAATGTAATGGAAGAATTATTACGCTATATTTATACCGGAAAAGTGGAGAATTTGAATACGTTAACCGAAGATTTACTCGAGGCAGCCGAAAAGTACGATCTCAGCGAATTGAAACTATTATGCGAAAAGGCGTTAACTGATAGTTTGTCTATCGATACTGCTCCTAAAACGTTAGCATTGAGTGAAAAATATAATGCTAGCGAATTGAAATCTGTAACAATGGATTTTATTGTCACACGTGCTAGGGAAGTAATGTGTTCAGAAAATTGGCAAATTGTCGCGTCGAATCTACTCTTAGTGAATCAAGTTTGTCAGGCTTTATCTCAACGATTAGTTAAGCTAATTGGCAATTAGAATCTCCGATTGTGCGTATTATCAATTTGAAAGATATAGATATATTTTATTATTTTATAAGTTTTTTTTCAAATGCTGATAAAATTTATGAATGAAGAAGTTGATAAATAGTTTGTCTCCGTGGAATCTATTCACCTAAGTACCTAATACTTGGGTAGTTATTTTAATTATCAAATTTTTTCGCAATTAATTTTGGTTTTTAAGTGTATGAATGTATCGTGTACGTACTTCAGCAGTCAACAATTCTATGTACTTCTACTTACCTATTTTACTTATTTCTATCGCATCGTTAATAAACTTCAATAAAATGAATACCTATTGTGTCATGGTGTGTTCTGTTTATTGCAATGTATTTACAGGTAAAGATTAAGAAAAGATCTACCTTTTCTACAACCTGTTACTTGTTCCGGCCATTGTTCATAACGATTATCTTTATTTTATCAACAGATAAAAAGGTATTTTGTGATGATTTAAATATTTTCGTACACATTCTAATCATAGGTATACCAATACGCATAAGTGCTAAAAACTGTTGATATAGAGGAATGATCGAATTAATCGAAAATATGTCGTAAAATTAGTTTAATGTTAGATATACTTATCAGTTCTCAGCAAAGAAACAAGTAATTTGGTTGCCCATCAAATATGTACCTATCTATTTGTGCTTTGAAGTTTGGATAATCTTCTAGCATTGGTGAATCGACTACAAATAAACATATATATTTCAAACCAGGGCTTGGAAGCCAGGTACCGGCTTCTAGACTCCCAAAAATAAAAAACTGGCTTATTGAAACAATTTCATAATAGTTTTAAGAAGTCAGAAGCTGAAGGATTGCAGTTTTCAGCTTCCGTTGAGCTTCTACAATGTCCAGCTTCTCAAAAATTCATCTCATATTCATCTTCTGACTTCTAGATTCCATTCTGCTTCTCAAAATGACCGTTTTTTTTCGTCTTCCGGCTTCCAACTGGCTTCTAAGCCCTGTTTCAAACAAAGTGAAATTTTTAATTAGGTTAGGTACATAAAACCAGGGTTGGCAAATGCTCAAGCATTTTCTTTCTTCAAATATTGAGAATATTCTCAAACATTTCAGGACACTATTTTTATGCTTAAAATTTGGTGAAAATATCGTAGAAATGGTCAAAAAATCACGAATTAAATTCTATCAAAGTTGTAAAAATTGTTGAAACTTGCTTTGCCTAACAATCATTCAAAATATCAAATATGATAAATGGCCAAAAAAACAATATGAAAATCGTCAAAAATGTTGTTAAAATTATCAAAATGTCGACAAAAATCATCAAAAATTTGTAAAAAAAAAAAAAAGGCTCAAAATTCATTAGGATTGTTGAAAATTTTGTAAAAATAGCCATAAAATCATGAAAACTGTCAAAAATCACTTAAAAGCAAAAAAATGGGAATATTCTTGACATTTTCTTCCAAAGAATATTCTCGAATATGCTCACTCGTGCAGTCGCGCTCGTTAAGCAAATTCTCAATGAGAAATGAGAATAATTATAATATTCTCTGTGCCAACCCTGCATAAAACACGACGAATAAAAAATAAATTAATAAGGATACTCTTAAAAATTTTTTTATAATTTATAAAATATAACGTACACACAGCTAAATGTGAAGAAATATGAAATGAGTAATGACAATAATTGACCAATGACCGAGGATGCGAAAAAATTCAAAATAGCTGAAAATTAGCGCTACGTTATTAATTATTATCAGTTGACTGTTTGCTATCAAAGTTGAAAATCACATTAGGGTAATTTTTAATTGTTCTTACTTCTTATGTTCTGTATAATTTTGCTCGTTCGATTTAGTTTTTGATTAGAAGATTGGTAATTGTTGACTCTTCGGCAACAAAGTAAGTACCTATCTACGGCGTATAGATAAATGAAGTTTCAGTAAACAGTAAAAAAAAAAGAAACGAAATTCTAAATTGTATTCTTTGCAACTCAAAATTACGTACAATGCTGAAATTTTGATTTTTCGTTTTGTACCTACCTATATGTTAGATGAATTACATACAGAAATCTAATCATATTCAACGATTTTTTATAGGAGGAAGCTGTAACCATAGATAGATATTCATCAACAATCGAGTGTTTATTCGATTCGTCGCCTGTTTAGTGAGCAATAGATAAGTACATTGAAGAACACAAACGGAGATACAATGACAAACAATGCATCAGAAAATTACAGTATTCTACCACCAGTAGGACCCAAAGGAATCGTAAACAACTGGTCCAGCACTGACGTGAATGTTCATAAAAAAAGAGCATTTATGGGTAATCAGTCATTATACTTTTCAGGACGCTAAAGGAAAATCCCTGACATCATCGGCGTTCAAATCTGATCTAAATGAGAACATCCAGTGTACGTGGTATTTGAGTCTAAATCCTAGACGTAAATTGGACGGCGATGATTACGTTACGTTATCTTTATATTTGCACCCGCACAGTCAATGTAACAACGTGTACGCCAAAGCTCGATTTTCTATCATGAACAGCGAACAAAAAGAAATGTTCCCTTACGAAACCTCGATTCATGAATTTATTATCTGCCCAAATGGAGGAGTCAGAACCCGTACTTGGTCCAATTAATATGTTCGTGCTAAATATATCTACTAGGTATTTGAATTGATGTACGAAGGTAATAAATAAGAATAAGTCTGTACACATCGGAAGAATATCTACAGATATTTAGCAAAAAATCCTGCACTTTGAGCTGATCAAGAAAAGGGCACATTGTTGAATTGATGGTTGCCATTGCGACCTTTACCTATGGATCTTCATTTCGCCGCAACGGCTGACTGGAAATTTGCAATCGGCCAGTCACAATGGTAGGTCTACAAGAGAAATCTTTGCAACGACACTGAATAATTCTAGATCCTCATACGTAGTTGAAAAGCTCGCGTCGACTAAGAAGCCGAAGCTCGGCTGAACCGTTCAATAAAACGTAACTTTGTATTTGTAATTACGTAACATTGAACGATGAGCAATGAGCATAAAGATAATGGCCGCTTTAGCCGAACCCGAAGCCGAAACATACTGTGTAAATATAATAGCTGTCGCGCTGAGGCCTGAAAAGAAAGGAACCATATGTCAGGCCACGCTAGCCTCATTCCGGTTTCCTTCAATAAGGGGAAACGAACGTATAGTAAATTAAAGTGTCACGTTGACAGCTGCTGCGTGAGGTCAAGCAGCGTTGCCAAGTGTTACGAATGCGCGCTGGCTCAGTTCGGGGACGGGGGAGGGGGTTAAAAAGATACGTGTTGGGTGGAGTCGTGTTTCGATGTAAACCTTTTCACGGAGACAAAAGAGCTCGGCGTTCGGTCTTTTTATAGGCGTTTGTTCAAGGCCGTGTTTTTGAAAGCCAGTTGTATACCTACCTACTCGAATGATGTTTCTTTATTGTACCTATTTTAAGGTGTGCCTACGAATTTTCCTTTTCTTTTCATCAATTATGTTGAGAAATTTTCCAGTACGAGTGCTGACTTCACAACCTGAGATACACACTAGCATACATAATTATATAGGATGATACAGATGTTGGCACAGAATCATCAATACAGGCGATAGCAAGATCAAATTTACTCCCTGTAGGTCTTGGCCATTTTTTAATTTTTTTTTCTATGAATAGATAAGGTAAAATAAAAAAACCCACTTTTTTCTCTCAAAAAGTGGGAGTAGAATGTATTGGTAGAAAATCGCCGAGAAACGGTGAATTTCTTGGGTAAAAATACCTATCTATTCATGCATACGACGATATGAGATCATTCTAATAAAACATTTTCAACAATTATTTTCCTAATTGTTTTACCTACCTACTGAAAAATCAAGATACATGACATGAAAAAAGTTATTTAAAAAAAATAGGTATCCTTGAAAAATGTCAAACGAGGAAATGATAAGAAAGTTGTCTGAAAAAAATGGTATTTTTCGGTAAAAACATATTTTATAGATACCTACCTATCTACTGAGGCCACTTTGAGTAAATTTCACAAAAATTGTTTTGTTAAATTTTTAATTTTCAAAAATTCTGGATAAGTGTAGGCCTACTTAGTCAGATTCTAATTCAAAAGACAAATTGCAGATAGTGAGGGTCGAATTGGGAGGAAAAGAAAATTTTTACTAGGCCATTTTGAAGTCATGGATGTAACTTTTTTGCTATCTCCCCAGTCTCCACCCTATTCAATTTTCAAAAAAAGTTGAAAAAGAAATAATCAATGAAAATTAGGTATACGTATAGGTTAGGTTGGTAGGTATGCATCTAGTTTCATTTCTTTAAAAAAAAATGCTCGATATCGACGAAGGTATCTTGAGATATTTGAAAAATGTGAACGGAACTATTCCCTTTAGAACAAATAGTAATTTTTTCAATATTGAATACCTATTCTATTCTGTATCTGTTGTGGTTTCATATTTCATTCAGGGTAAAATGTAATTTTGCATTTAGGTAGGTATACCTACCTATTATTCATTGTTCATTCAATGAAAGCTCACCTGCCCTGTCTGTTTATTAGCTAATACTAATGTCAGATACAACTTTTAATTCAAATATAATTTTTATTTTACTCGTATTCCACGAATTTATTTTAAAAATATATTTATACTAAAAATAGTAATGAGGACTCCGCCCCAGCGCCTTGCCGGCATGAGCCGCCGCTGTCCGCGATACTATCGATAGTCGCCCATCACTAATTCGATAGCAACGCACCCATTCATCTATCATTGGCCTCTTTTTCTTCCACAGGGACGAACCAACGCTGTAGGAGGAGCTCGTTATCCAATATCCATAGAGTGAGTACGTGTTTTATGTTCGAACTAAGTATAGTCGGCGCACAGTTAGGCCAGTAACACACTATCGCTGCGCTACGCCACGCTGCATTTTAAAAACATATCTTCTCATCGCAGCGTAGGTAAAATAGCAATGCGTAGATATTGCTAGTTAGGTCTATGGTTTTTTAAAGGTAATAGGTCAAATTCCTCAAGATTTTTTGCGAATATTTTCTCATACTTGCTTGGGTTGGGTATATAAACTTTGCATTGAGAATTGGAAAGTACAAATTTTTTCGATTTATGGGCCTATTTTTATACCCATTAGAAATCTGGAATAGGTACCTACTGCGGAGTTCAAATTGAGAAATTCATCGTCACAGATTTAGTGAGGTTTTATCTCGGGGGAAGCTCTGTGAAAAGAAAAAATTGTTTTCATTATCATTAGATACCTAGGACCGTAGGACGAATGTTGAAGTAGAAATGAAATGAATGGGTATACCTACCAAATGAAAGTACTGCCTGAGTGCCCAAGCAAAACGAGACGTGAGAGTAGTACACTGCTAAACTTTGCAGAAGAATTGGATTATTTTAGGTATAGGCACCTAACTTTTGAAGTTTTGGGCGATTTAAGATGAAGTTTCGAAAAAAAAACCATTGCTTAACATTCGAATCGTGTGATGTAAAATATTGAAAAGGAATACTTGTTTTGCTTAGATTAAAAAATTACATCTACCTACCTACCTAGTTATAGTTTAAAAAAATATAAAATATTTTTCCAAGGTATTTTCAAAAATAACTAATAAGGCTGTAATGTAGATAGATTTAATTTTTGCTTTACCATTATCCTTAACATAGAAAAACGTCAAGAAGTGGGCAGCCGTTTCAGCAGCCCAAAGAATGAATAGGTACCTAATACCTATTTAATTCATTACTTTATAGATAGGTATTTGTATTTAATTACTGAGACAGTTTTCAGAAAACGTAGGTGGAAAATTTGAATTTTGGATCCCTTCACAAGGGTCAGATGAAGGTCAAATTATTCGCCAACATAAGAAACACTCCTACGTCCTATCCCTATTTTATCAGTATCAACGAAATCAATTCGTCATAATGATGTCCAGCTGAATTTCCCTCCTGAATCACTGCAGCGATCTGTATATCTGTATATAGTTCACAATACAATCAGGATTGATCAGTGATCACAAACAATTGTGCATTTTGTTTTCATCAAAGACAACACAAAAGCTGAAGTTGATGTAGGTGTATTGGGATCGAGTTCATCCAATAGTAGGTACTATAGGTATTCTACAAACATGATGGAGCTACAGCACTAGAGCACGCACTTCAGATGCTTTTACGATATGGTTGGCGATGTTCTAAGTCAACAGGAAGGAATGATTTGTTCTGTCGGAGCATCCCCAGCTAGAAATGTGCACCCATCCGCTACCATTCTCGCTATGGTGCGAAAGTAGGAGCGAAATGGGGTGCATGTCTCACTTTTTGGTTTCTGCAACCTATGTCCGCATGTGCCAACTTTCGCTTAGGTGCGCTACCAAAATTTTCCTAGCTGGGTTGGTACACGTACACCTTCGTTTAAAAATTGTACCTACCTACTTAGAAAAGTAACCTAAAGACGATGGCTACCGAAATCACGTATCTAGCTACTACCTGCCAATGTAAGACTGCTCCTCGGCGAAAAAACTGGCTAGGCTTATACCTACCTATACTGTGTTTCAAAATGTGACCCATAGCAGGTACCTATCACTGAAATTGGGATTGAACATTTTCAAGTAACTATATAAAATTGGAACAGCTGAGTGTTCATACATATGGTGTACCCCTTCATAATACGTCAGAACATGGAAAATAATTCCAAAACATTCCTTTTCACAAGTTGCTCAGAACCAGTTAGAAGATCCGAATCTTTAATTCAGATATTTACTCCATAATTTATAGATCTAATCTGTGATATGTAGATCTTTTCTACTTGAAAAAAAGATCAAATTCAAATTTTTTCCATTCTTTATTTTACTTTACACTAATAACGGTTTTGAAACGCTCAGAAATTAGAAAAAAGATTTCCGTATTTTGGACCCAAAGATCTGGATCTTGATTCTTGAGGATCTTCAGATTAAACGTTCTTAAAATTTGAGAATCGGATCTGACCTGGATCTAAAATCAATAATTCAAATGATCTTGATCTGAATTTAATTGAGAGTGGATCTGCCCAACACCGGTTATGCTTGCTAACTTTCATTTTATTTTATTTTACAATTGCTACTTCGCATTTTCTTTTGATTTTATTGACATTTAAATTTAATGCTTTTCGCATTGCAGTCTGTAACTATTTGAGCCTATTTTTGTTTTATTTTGTTCAATGCTTGTTGGTTTTAGTAGGTACCTACCTACATTACTGTGCTCATTTTTCATATTTGAATTTGATATTATATTTACCTACTACTTATCAACATCATCGACAATTTTTAACAGCATATACGAGAAAGTTATTATATTACAATTTTTTTTATTATTGTTTATTTTAGTTTTCATTTGTAATAAGTATATTTTTCAGAAGTGAAGAACGGACTAACTGTAACATGCTAAGGCAACAAGGTAAGGGTGGAAATGATATTAGTAAACTAAACAAAAAACTGTAGGTATCTGTAAGGTTAATGTGATTAAACTTCAAATTTCAAACTCAAATTCAATTTCAGAAAAAAATGTTTAGATTAGTGGTTTATTGTACAATTACAAATCATAATTTCAAACGTTGATAGCCTATCAAAAGCTCGAAGGCATGATAGAAAAACCTGAAATGAAAATAGAACAAAACTGAATGGAACGAAAGTTAGATTGTAAACGTAAACGAAACTTAACTGAAAAATCGATTAAAAACAGAGACTGAATAAAACCATAAAATGAATAAATTTGGAAGCAATACATATTCGAAACAAACTTATTTTAGATTTTTTAAACATAAAATTATTATTGAAATTTGAAATTCTGTATATAGAATTCCATTAATTAATGAATCCGAAATAAATTTTTATTCCGTTGCTGATCTTTATTATGTTCGAATAAGATGTTTTTGAATTTTTTTAAAACTGTAAAATACTAAAAAAAAACTTGGAAAATGGAATAAAACTGAACAGTTCAAATGTGGACAAACTATCTGAAAGTCGAGCTAATCGAGCTATTAGAACTAATTATGAGTTGATCGCCATTTCTTCAACCAACCGATGAAATTCAATTTCAGTTTTCGACATTTCGTATTCATTTTCAATTATTTCAACTTTCAAATGCTTCACTTCAGTTTTGTAGATTCATCATTCAACGTAGGTAGCTTCTGTAAACATATAATATGAAAAATGAGAGCGATTGTTTTGATTCTGAATTTAAAAATAATAAAAGAATTATAAACTACACGAAAAATTTCAAATTTACGATGAATTACATGTTCAATGTAAATCCCAGGTTGAGTAAAATTCTTCGGAACTTTGCTCGCAAACCCTAGTGTTGAGCTGTTCCTCACATAATTGCAGTTTCGGATTGATTAAGTCAAGTCAAACTCAAGACATAGATTATCTCGGAACGCAAACACGTTAATACTTCCGGAGAAACAAGTTTGAACTCTGAAAAATTAAATACAAATATTTATTGAGTTACATTTTATCTTTGGTGTAATGTAATTCTAATATTTACATAGATCGATCAACTTACCATCAATGACGAATTTGACGACAATTTCTTCAATCTTTCAACCAAACCCAAAAGAAGCCCGAATTGCATTCATGGATGCTGGATGGGTACAAGGCGCGTTACGTAATAATTTCATCGTCGTAATTTGGACAGTTTTCTCGCTATACACGCAAAAATAATTACATAATTATATTATTTTTACCGAGTAAGAACTACAAAAAAAATCAATAACATTACCTTTAGTCAAGTATCACAAATCTGCATTGTGTCTTTCCGGCTTTCGTACAGGTATTTGCGAAATGGTCGCTAACCCTCGCTATGAACGTACTTAATGAACCTTTTCTGAAAATAATTAAGATTTAAAACTCATGATTAACAAAGTATAACAAACAAGTAAACATGAATGAAGCTACTTTCATTTAGTTAGGTTCGTTTTAGCACGACTGTATCGAGAGCGCGTCGGAGCTATTTTAACTATTCATGACGTCATTACAAGTTTGTGAGACTGTCAGTTGTGATGTCACGGTTTGTTTGTTTGTTTGTTTGTTTGTTTGTTTGTGTGTGTGTGTGTGTGTGTGTGCGTGCGTGCGTGTATGTGTGTGTGCGTGTGTGTGTAACTGGAACAGAAATTACGTAACGAAACGAAATAATTAAATCTAGGCAGAAACCAGGAGGAAACAAAAAAGTAAAAAACAAAAAATAAAAAAACAAGAAAATAAATAAAAATGTTGGAAAAAGAAGAACGAAACGAGAAATTAAAACTCTGAAAAATGAAAATGTAATGACTAACGATAACAAAACATAAATAATTACATCAGCCTTATTTTGAATTTTAATTCATGGATCAGAATTTATTATTTATATTTTTTAGATAAAGGGTAATTACTAATTAGTTAGCAAATTTTAAAAAAACTGACCCAAAACCAGTATAACCCGGAATCTGACCCGAAATGGTAAAGGTCTACAGTTCTGTTTTTTCCTCCAAAATTGAAATGAAAATTGAAAATCAAAAAGACGAAAGAAATATTTTGTATTTGCACTCCGTAATTATTCAATATTCACATTCACATTTCGCAGTCACACTAAAAATTTTGAGATTTTACTAAAAAAAAATTTTTTGCATATTTTTTGATTGTGTTGAACCGTTGAACTACAGATCAGTGCGGAGCCCGTGGAGGGGGAGGGTTTAGTGCCTCCACTTCCGTCCACTACCTATCTCTAGAAATTTGTAAATATCTCCACACCCATTACCTCAACCTCCCAGCCAAATGGGAGTTCCCTACCTCCACGGTTCCTGTAAAATAAAATCTTTTCAAGCCAAAATATAAACACGTAAAAAAGTAAATTTTACAAAAAATGCAAATTTTTTTCATTTTACCATTTTCTATTTTAGTTTCGACTTTTGAAATGAAAAATGCTTCGTTACGTTTAATTTTCACATCCCTCCTAAAAGTAAAACCACCAATCAAACTGCCATTTCATTTCAATATTACTATGAAATAAATCAATCATCAATGAAATGATCTTAATAAAAATTTGTATGTATGAATAATTTGAAATAAACACAGACATATGACTCAATTAAGTATTCATTTTATTTTATTTCATAAATGTAACTTGAAAAAAAATTCACAAGATTTGTCCAACAGCAAATAAAATTAATTATACAAAATACGGCGAAAGTAGAACGTGAAACAAAACAATAAAAATACATTTTCGTACTTCTTTTTCTCCTCAAAATGATCATAAAAAATATTGTTTTTTATAAAGAAGATATGTTCTCATACAAAACAGATTCCGATATCTCCCACTACCTGCTAAAAAGCTCAAAGTAGTGGTGATGGGGAAAGATATTATAATTACAACTTGATTACTTAATACTTGATTTCAACAACTTACAAATTAGATGGGGGGAGGAAGTAGTTTCTTCACTTTTAATGATACAATGACGTTTGTTATGAGGATTAATAATCTCGCACGCTGACATTTTTTAAAGATCAATAATACCTATGCTACTTTAGAAAATCAATTGTCAATTATTTTCGACTTTCCATTAAACGTGTATCATCGCTACATTATAGATTAGTTGATCAACTTAAAGCTAGAAAAAAGGTGAAACCGGAGTACAATTTGCAAAATGAGTAAAATTATTTCTTTTTAATAAGAAGAGAGACGAGATAGGTTATAATATTGAAAAAACAATGAAAAAATTCAACTGAAATTAAGGCAGCAGTACTGCAGTAGGTGATATCTAGTCGAGTAACATACAGTCTGGATTGGATTCGGCATCACTTCAATACAAGTTACTTTGTTTTTCTTCTTTTCGCTGCAAAAATAAAATATACATGAATGTAACGTTCCAAATAGGATATTTTTCTCTCCGCTGGCATACCTAGATTGATAAGATATTTTTTCGCATTAACAGCAACTCTGAACATCATACTGGAAACATCCTTATCTCCGTTGAATCTATCCGGATGATATCTGCGAACGGCTTTTCTGTGAAAAAAAATTGACAAAATGTTACCTACGTTGTTATAAGCCCTTGATCTTTGTTTTCCGCAAGCGATTTTCTTACACCTTTAAACAGTACACCGAAACTAAGCAAAATGGATGGGTAGGTAGCACACTCACCGGTAGCCTTCGCCAATTTCTTGTACGGTAGCTTCCCTTTCAACGCTCAATATTTCGCAGTACTTTTCTTCTTTTTTACTAGGGTCTTTTGCAATTGTAATAATTGTATTGCATATATCTTCCAACTCGTTCTGCTTTTGAATGAATTCTTCCACATCGGCCGTTTTATTAGAATGTATCCAATTGATGACTTCGTCGCATTTTTCAAAAATCACGTTTTTGTCGGATTTGGTGATTCCATCTTTCAGTTTTGCATCTTGTACGGTGCTCTTCAGGTTGATACAAAAAGATTCTAAGGAGTTTTTTGCAGCAAGCACAGATTTTTGTTTGTTTACTTTGGCTTTGAATTTTTCTGCATTATTAATTAAACGTTCGATTTCCTTCTTGCTGAGGCAGTTGTTGTTGTACGTAAGAGTGATTCCATTCGTATTACCAGTTGATGTGTCGACGGCGGTTACTTTCAAGATACCATTAGCGTCGATTTCGAAAGTAACTTCGATTTGGGGAATACAACGAGGTGCCGGAGGAATCCCTTCGAGAAGGAATTTACCGAGAAGATTATTGTAATCAGTTTTAGGGTGTTCTCCTTCGAAAACTTTAAATTCAACAGCAGTTTGGTTGTCATGATATGTAGTGAAATTTTTCGTCAGTTGGGTCGGAATAGTAGTGTTGCGTTGGACGACTACACTCATACGTTTGGTTTTTTCTGTTTCAATACCCAGAGATAACGGCGTAACATCAACCAATACAAACTCCCGTACTTCTTTCGATGTGTTGCCGTTCAATACGGCGGCGTGTATAGCAGCACCATATGCCACGGCTTCATCGGGATCAATTGTTTTGGTCAGTTCTTTTCCGTTGAAGAAATCTTGTAACAATTTTTGCACTTTTGGGATACGAGTTGAGCCACCGACTAGAACAATTTCTTGAATTTGCTCCTTATCTATTCCTGCATCTCGAATCGATTTCTCGACCGGTTCCATGGTGTTTCGGAATAAATCCGCGTTCAGTTCTTCGAAACGAGCACGACTCATCGAGCTATAAAAGTCAATTCCTTCATGAAGCGAATCGAGGTCCACGCTTGCCATTGTGCATGATGATAGAATTCTCTTAGCTCGTTCGCAAGCGGTTCTTAAACGGCAAATCGCTTTTTGGTTTTGGGTGAGATCTTTCTTGTGTTTACGTTTAAATTCCTCTACAAAGCAGTTCACCATCCTGTTGTTGAAATCTTCGCCTCCCAAGTGAGTATCGCCGGCCGTTGATAATACTTCGAAAAAATCTTTTGAAGCGTTCAAAATGGAAACATCAAAGGTTCCACCACCCAGATCGAAAATCATTACATTACGTTCACTGGCAACCTGATGAAATATAATTAAACGAATTAGGTATTTACCTTCTCGGTTGGTTACTTGTTTGGTTGTGCAGTGACGATTTTTTTTTTGTTATGCATACTTTTTTTTCCAAGCCGTAAGCGAGACCAGCAGCGGTAGGTTCGTTAATAATACGCAAAACGTTCAACTTGGCAATGGTCGCGGCATCTTTCGTCGCTTGTCTTTGAGCATTGTTGAAGTAGGCTGGTACAGTGATTACAGCGTTTGTAACTGTTTTACCTAGATAAGCTTCGGCAGTCTCTTTCATCTTGGTTAATACCATCGAAGATAACTGTAAACGAAATACAGTTACACATGAAAAATTCAATAAGTTGGAATTAGCATGATCAATGCTAGATCAACGCATTGCTTACTTCTTCCGGAAAGAATTTTTTGGTTTCGCCATTGACTGCAACCTTGATCTTAAGTTTGTTGTTTTCGTTGATGACTTCGAATGGCCAGTTTTTCTTGTCGCTTTGAACCGTAACTTCGTCGAATTTACGTCCTATCAATCGTTTCACATCTGTAAAGTAAAGAATGACGGATAAGCATCTATTATTCAATACCCATATCTAGCAGGGATTTTGAAATTATAACTGGAGAATGAGAAAAAGGAAGGTCTCATTATTTTCGATATTTTTCACATTGACTTTTACAATACTTGAAATGATTTTTTTATCAATTTTCACGAGTGTTGGAATGAGAATCGGCGATGGCGAATCGCTATCTTTATTTCTTCAAATCCTCGACAATTTTTTTTCCACATTCCAAAGTTCTTTCTTCTTTGCTTGGCCAGGCGCCAGTCTATTCTGTCTCTTCGATTCTTTGTCCTTCACCAACTCTACCCATCTATTACGTATTGTTCTACTTTGCATTCTTTTCTCCCTCGCTCGACATACTACCCGACCGGTTCGAAACGTATTTCACCCTCGTACTTGTTCTTTTTTGGATTCAGTATTCACTATTCAGAATTGTAACGGATTTTGTCCAATAAAAGGTACACATCTTCGCATCTACGAAATGTCTTTTCTTATTCAAAAGCGCGTCGGACGCTTTTTCAACGAAATTTCGATTGAATTCCACTAAGTACAATTTACTTATTATCTTGTTACAATTGAAATTTAACGAAGTATCTATTACAGTTTTTTAATTTAATCGATTACATATGTTGATCGATTAATCGACTTAATTTTTTCCCCATTAGGTATCTTTTTTGAAAAAGTGATCGATCAATTGATCAATTGATTATAATTGAGCATTATAGAATTTCATAAATGGCCGTATTCGAAATTGGTAATAATAAAAGAAGGCATAATAATTACTAACTGCTGAATTTATCAATCATGAAAGAATCTAGTAAATGGGTATTGAAAAAATAAAGTCATGGGTCGTACTTAGTTTCGACTTTCGACAAGTATGGTAGTATTCGAGCCATGCTGACCTGTGATACCTAATATACGTGGGGAAAACGACGTTTTCAAAAACTATAGCACGATGACTAGGTACTTTACAAAACGCACAAAATTACAGGGAAAAAATTCCAACTTACCAAAAATGGTCCTGTTTAGATTTCTGCTTTGCTGTTCTTTGGCAGGACCTCCAATCAATATTTCTTCATCTAAAAAAGCTACATAGCTTGGAGTAGTTCTATTACCTTGATCGTTTGCTATAATTTGGACCTTTCCGTGTAGGAAAACACCAACACAAGAGTACGTGGTGCCTAAATCGATACCAATAGCAGGAGCTTCCTCCATGTTTGTCTGTCACTTCACTAAAAAACAAAAAATTACACCTTTCAGGATATTTGACAATTCGTAAGTTGACATTGACAATTGGCATCAACTCAAGTACACATGACTACACATTATATAATCAGATCGCCCGAACAAATTGTTTCCATGTTTTGTTCGCTGTACCGCTGTACGTCCAACAGTAATCGTATAATTCATAATATAATTATTATCTTCGATATTTCATTCAAATTCATAAAACTACGAAGCTGCTAGAATACTGGCCGCAATGGCCGTACCGAATTTATAAGAAAAAGGGCACAAACACAAACCTTTGAATAATATCAAAAACAACCGAATATATTCCAATTTTCAATAAAAGCGAACATCAATCTACATCAATGGAACAATAACAATGTGATTACATAAACAGGCTTTCACGCATGGCACCATACGGCTTTGTGAACCTTCAGCAGTATTTCGGAGATCCTGGAGCTACACTAACAACAAGCAGTCAACTGATTACTCAGAAGTGACTAGTGAGTGTGAGAGTGTGCATGTGGAGATTATCTAAATACACAATGTACACGACGTTGTGCGTTTGTGTTAGTGATTTCGATTCGATTCCACCGCGCAGTTTGTGGGAGACGAGACTTAGTACTCTTAGTACAGTGAATGTTTGTAAATGCAATGTCACGCATGCGCGTTTCCAAATTTACTTCCCATAACATAAAACAATTGAACGAGGGTCCGATTGCCGAATAAGAGCCCCGTAAAACAGAAAATGGTAATTTTGACTTGAGAAAAACACGATTGAAAGTTTTGAACTTTCGGTAGAACTTCTCGGATTTGAAATTTTGGATCATTCGAAAAATTGAAAAAATATTATGTTCAATAATCATCAATTCATCATGTTCTAGTTCTATTGTAACTTTCAAGTTATCTATATATGTAAAATAATTTAGGAAGGGTTTGAGAACGAGAACGCGAAAAATTGAAAATATCTTGATTCATCACAAAAAGTGAGATATAAAAAACAGAATATGGAGCCATTTTTCAATAGTCAATACTCAATTAATACCTTGACTTAACCTTGACTTTTCTTTCAGTTGAAAATTAAGCTTGTATTTAATTTTGCTAATTGCTCAACTTCCATTAGTGCTTGAGCACTGAGCACCCACGACTCAATAATCATGGGTACTCAACATCCATAGTTTTTGAAATGTAAAATTAATTGCACGAGCTTCTTTTTACAAAAATTCAAATCCAAAAGTACTTTTTATTCATAATTTTTATTTTTTGGAGAAATGAAATTCTAATCAGGCTCAACGCTCAAACTAGGACTGAATGAAAAACGAGAAAATGAATAAAATATGGGTAGAAGAAAAACTAGACACCGAGCAAAAATAAGAGCTCCAGTCCTACCTAATACCTGGACCTACACCGCCACGGTCCGTGTTAGTCCGTGTAAACTGTAAAGGAGATTTTTTCCAAGCGAAAAATTAAAACGTGTAAAAAAAGTTACTTTTTCAATTTTTCATACGATTGGAAAATATATTTCAATTTTGACAATTTAAATTTCAGTTTGACTTTTGAAATAAAAAAATTAATTGTTTCGTTATTTCGTTTCATTGTTTCCAAAATTTTAACGTTTCGTTTTGTTATGTTTTACAAATCACAATCCTGGTAAAAATAAAAGCACAAACGAAACATAGCCATTTTATTATAATGCTGTTATAAAAAAAATTAATAAAATGACTTTAATTAAAATTTGTATGAATAATTTGAAACAACCATAGCACGTACTACTCAAGTAAGTATTAATTCTATTTTATTGAGTAAGTAAAGTAAATGAAACTTGAAAAAAAATCACAAAGATTTGACGGATAACATATAAAATTAATTACACAAAATGTGGCAAAAACAGAAGGCGAAACAAAACAGAATAAAAATAAACTTTTGTGTTTCTCTTTTCCTTAAAAAAAATGTCTATTAAGCATGTTCTTATATAAAACAGATTCCGATACCTCCCGCTACTCGCCAAGAGGATTCAATAACTTAATTAATACTTGATTTCAACAACTTACAAATTAGGAGGGGTTGGTTTCTTTACTTTTGATAATACAATGTTTGGCTGTTGGCTAGAAGGAGTTTTAATTTCGAGTCTTTTTATCTCGCAATCTGACGTTTTTAAAGATTAATAATACCTATATTGCCAATGCGTACAAAATACTTATCATCAAACGCGTATCACCACTTCATCAGATTAGTTATCTATATTTCGTAGCAATGAAGGAAACCGCTGAAAAACTAAAACCAGAGCAGAATTTGCATAACGAGTAAAATTATTATTTTTTCAATTTAATAATGAGAAGAGACGCTATATGGGGTTGGAAAAAAATATGAAAAAAGCCAATTGAAATTAAAGCAGTAGTAAGTGTCACATGCTGGATTGGATTCAGCATACCTTCAAGTGTTATTTCACTTATTTCTTTTTCGCTGTAAAAATGAAATATACATTATGCATGAATGTCAGTTTTAAATAAGGTATATTATTTTTCTATCCGCTAGCATACTTACATAGATTATTAAGATATTTTTTGGCATTAACAGCAATTCTGAACATCAAAGTGGAGATATCTTTGTCTCCTTTGAATTTATCCGGATGATATTTACGAACGACTTTTCTGTGAAAATAAAAATTGACAAAATGTTACCTAGGTCGTTATAAGCCCTTGAAGCTGATTTTTGTTTTTCAAATACAATTTTCTTTACATCTTTAAAGGCTTTAAACAGTTCTCCGAAAAACATATGAATAGGTAGGTAGGTATTTGAGAAATGTTACCACACTCACCTGTAACCTTCCCCAATTTCTTCTTCGGTAGCTTCCTTTTCAACGTTCAATTTCAATACTTCACAGTACTTTTTTTCTTTTTTACTAGGGTCTTTTGCAATTGTAACAATTGTATTGAATATATCTTCCAATTCGTTTTGCTTCAGTATAAATCCTTCCACATCGGCTGATTTATCAGAATGTAACCACTCGATGACTTTGTCACATTTTTTTAAAATCATGGTTTTGTCGGATTCGGTGATGTCATCTACTAATTTTACATCTTGGACGGTGCTCTTCAGGTTGAGGCAGAAAGATTCTAAAGAACTTTTTGCGGCAAGCACAGATTTTTGCTGTTTTACTTTGGTTTTGAATACTTCGGCATCATTAATTAAACGTTCGATATCTTCCCTGCTGAGGCCGTTGTTGTTGTACGTAAGAGTGATTCCATTCTGATTACCAGTAGATTTGTCGACGGCGGTTACATTCAAGATACCATTACCGTCGATTTCGAAAGTAACTTCGAATTCAGGAACCCCTTGAAGTGCCGGAGGAATCCCTTCAAGTATGAATTCACCAAGCAGATTATTATATGTAGTTTTAGGGTGTTCTCCTTCGTAAACGGGAAATGAAACACAAGTTTGATAGTCACTTATTGTAGTGAAAATTCTTGTCTGCTTGGTCGGAACAGTTGTGTTGCGTTGGACGACTACACTCATAACATTGGTTCCGTTTGTTTCAATACCTAGAGATAACGGCGTAACATCCACCAACACTAAATTTTGCATTTCTTTCCATGCATCGCCGTTCAATGCGGCGGCGTGTATGGCAGCACCATATGCCACAGCTTCATCGGGGTCAATTGTTTTGATCAGTTCTTTTCCGTTGAAGAAATCTTGCAACAATTTTTGCACTTTTGGGATACGAGTTGAGCCACCGACTAGAACAATTTCTTGAATTTGCGTTTTATCTATTCCTGCATCTCGAATCGATTTCTCGACCGGTTCCATGGTGTTTCGGAATAAATCCGCGTTCAGTTCTTCGAAACGAGCACGACTCATCGAGCTATAAAAGTCAATTCCTTCATGAAGCGAATCGAGGTCCACGCTTGCCATTGTGCATGATGATAGAATTCTCTTAGCTCGTTCGCAAGCGGTTCTTAAACGGCAAATCGCTTTTTGGTTTTGGGTGAGATCTTTCTTGTGTTTACGTTTAAATTCCTCTACAAAGCAGTTCACCATCCTGTTGTTGAAATCTTCGCCTCCCAAGTGAGTATCGCCGGCCGTTGATAATACTTCGAAAAAATCTTTTGAAGCGTTCAAAATGGAAACATCAAAGGTTCCACCACCCAGATCGAAAATCATTACATTACGTTCACTGGCAACCTGATGAAATATAATTAAACGAATTAGGTATTTACCTTCTCGGTTGGTTACTTGTTTGGTTGTGCAGTGACGATTTTTTTTTTGTTATGCATACTTTTTTTTCCAAGCCGTAAGCGAGACCAGCAGCGGTAGGTTCGTTGATAATACGCAAAACGTTCAACTTGGCAATGGTCGCGGCATCTTTCGTCGCTTGTCTTTGAGCATTGTTGAAGTAGGCTGGTACAGTGATTACAGCGTTTGTAACTGTTTTACCTAGATAAGCTTCGGCAGTCTCTTTCATCTTGGTTAATACCATCGAAGATAACTGTAAACGAAATACAGTTGCACATGAAAAGTTTAATAAACTGGAATAAGCATAATCAATGCTAGATCAACGCATTACTCACTTCTTCTGGAAAGAATGTTTTGGTTTCGCCATTGACTACAATCTTAATCATAACTTTGTTGTTTTCGTTGATGACTTCGAATGGCCAGTTTTTCTTGTCGCTCTGAACAGTAGCTTCGTCGAATTTACGACCTATCAATCGTTTCACATCTGTAAATTTGGGAGAAAGATGGATAAATAGGTACCTACTAATCAATATCAATACCTAGCAGAACCTGGATGATGAGATTGATGGGTAATCTGATTTCAAAATTATACCTCGAGAAGTTTCAGTATTTTTTTTTTTTTTGATACTTTACTGATCTTTACAATTGAAATTACTTCTATCAATTTTTACGAAATTTAATTGATGCTCACTAAGTAACTTTACTTATTCTCTTGTTTTAATTCAAATTTGATAAATTATTAGATAGTTTTTAAATTTAATCGATTATTGCTCATCGAATAATCGACTTAATTTTTGTACGGATTCCCGATGATCTATTTCGAGAAAATAATTGATCAATTATAATCACTTGATTGTAATTGGACATCGTACGATTTCATGAATGATCGTATCATATTCAAAACTGGTATAAAAGATCCATAAAAAAATATAGCCATGAATCGTACTCGGTTACGAGTAATACCCGATGAAAAATTACAAAAAAATCACATCTTACTAAAAATGGTCCCGTTAAGATTTCTACTTTGCTGTTCTTTGGCCGGATCTCCGATTAATATTTCTTCATCCATAAAAGCTACATAGCTTGGAGTAATTTTATTACCTTGATCGTTTGCTATAATTTGGACTTTTCCGTGTTGGAAAACACCAACACAAGAGTATGTGGTGCCTAAATCGATACCAATAGCAGGAGCTTCCGCCATGTTTGTTTGTTTCTCACTAAAAAAAAAATAATAAAATTATTAGGTTAGGTACCGAAATACTGGGTCGAAATACAATACAACACAAGAGTCATAGGCGAGAGTTTTCAAAAGGAAAGGAAAGGGATCGAAGGTATTAGATACAATTGGTCAATTGACGCGAAAAGAAGTTTTACGTGATTGGACTTTTTTGGGATTCACTACAAGTGTATCATGTATGCAAACTTTTTTTTTAAATTCATAAAATTTGGAAAAAAGTTGAAATAGATCTTTTCTTTTAATTAGAAAAGATCTAAAGATCGAGTTTACGAAATGTATGAAGTGCCTGAATTAGATATCCGGATGATATAAAGATCACCGAATCGGTCCAACATTGCCCCTAACATCGTCACATCTCACATCGGTACATTCCAAAAAATTCTTCATTTACAAACTAGTATAATAAGTTTTAGAATTTAGAAATTCGGTGTTAATTTCATTTCAACCACAAAAATGTGGTAACACTGATTTCAATATTTGAGATTATTTTGATTTGAATTTTGAAAGCTTGAGTTGTGTGGCTTGATGGGCTTGAATAAAGCTACAATGAGATTGAGTTGAGATGATGAGAAATGAGAATCATCCGATGTCATATCAAGGGAGAAGGTATCGAACGGTTTTTCCAACAACATTGTTTTCATGTTCTGTTCGCTGTACGCCAATGACGCCACCGAAAACGAAACCACTATGGCTCAAAACTAAAGTAAAACTAGAACTATGAAGCGGTTACGATACTGACCTCAGTTCACAATGGCAGTGGCCTTACCGAATTTTTTTGAAAAGCAGAACACAAACCTCTCAATAATGAATATAAAAACAACAGAACGTATTCAAATAAAATTAAAGCTCACCATAGAATAGAACAGCAATGTGCTTCAAAACACGAACAATAATTTGAACAAGCTGCAAGAACTCAGCATTCGAATAATGGATAGGATGATAAATGTATGTATGTGCGAAGCGTATGCACTGTGAATATCTTGAAACGTCTATAAACGATGACGTCATATACGCACACGGTTAAAATCGGACGGCTCCGGCGTGCTCTCGATTCTGCCGTCAACTCGGAGGCTATCAGTATAAAATATCGTTATCATCGTGCGAAAGAATAATTTATAATTTAGCTGCAGTACCTCTACTTTACTACCGGTGGTGTAATATTTCTGTCTGTTGTCTGAACGTTTTGCGAATTTTATGGAGATTTAGCCGGTAAGTTTTTATATTAAATATAATGAATTCATCTAGTATTGTAATTGATATAAAACCATGTAGTAATTTATAAATACGTGACTTTTTCAGATATGTATTACTGCCCAGATAACGTGACTTTACTCGACATTTGGGTCAATAATGGAATCTCGCAATGTTTCATGGATACCATCACACCCGTGGTGTTATCCGTTTACATGATGATTTTCGGCTTATTGGAGTTCCGGGCTTATTGGAGACATGGAACGGAATGGAATTTCGGCGTTTTACCTAAAACAAAATTGTACATTTTACAATTGTTTCTTTCTTTTTTCCTCATATTTTTAGCTATCGTTAAAGCTATCGTTGATACTATGGTGATCTATCATGGAACCATTTATGGCTTTTGGGTGCGTAATATTTTAGTAGTTGTCTAAAATTAGCAATCATTACATATGATTTACTAAAAAAAAATGAGTTTGTTTACAGACTGTATACATTAATGCGACGATATTCATAATGGTTACTTCGACTTATTTAGTCCATTTCGAAAGATACTACGTGATATCTTCGAGACCAGTTCGAGGACATAGTGCGACCCTGTTGGTTTTCTGGACATTATTATTTGCTTCGGAAAACATCGCTTTTGTCAACTTGGAACGAGATGGATGGTGGTTCCATTTGAATACGTTAGTGTACATATCTTGTATAGAAATTATCTATACGTATAAAATATCTAAACTTTGATCGTTACAGGATCGAAGATAAAGTTAACATGATATTCTTCGTTGCACGATACGCTTGCTGCTTATTTTTATTCATTTTGGGATTGAAAGCTCCAGGTATTCCGAATATGCAGGATTATATGAATCTAAATAATTCCAGTAACACTATTCCTGAAGTAAGCTGAAATTCCTTCGTATTTATCGTTTGTGATTTTCCTTTTATACAGCTATTTTTAATTATTTCAGAGTGAACGTCAAGATTTGAGTGGATCAGCTTGGGCAAACGTATGGCGTCGAACGAAAATCTTAGCTCCGTTTTTATGGCCAAAGAAAAGCTTGGATCTGCAATTCAGAGTTATGCTATGCTTCACTCTACTGATCGCCGGTCGTTTTGTGAACATTCTAACTCCCATTTATACGAAGAAAATTGGTAAGTCGGATTATCAATTTGATTCGAAAATCGTTCGATGAAATTAATAATATTTTACGTTGATTTTTCAGTCGATAGCTTGACCATTATTCCGTTAGAATATCGTTGGGACTTGGTGCTGATTTTTGTCGGGTTTAAATTCCTGCAAGGAGGAGGAACTGGTAGCATGGGATTGTTGAACAATTTACGATCGTTTTTCTGGATTCGTGTGCAACAATATACTTCGCGAGAAGTGAAGGTTCGTTTCTATTCTGTCATGTGCTCTAAAAAATTTTACGCACGAATTCGAGTCGATTAATTCAGGTCTCGTTGCACTCGGTTCATTGTAACGAGTAAATATTTTGAAAATATTGTAACAGATTAGTTCGATAAACCATTTGTAGTGTATGTAAACACTCGAATGGGATGTTGACATGTTTGATATAGGTGTTGAAATATGAACCGATTAAAATCTAATTTTTGTAAATTATTTCAAGATTTTTTTTACTTTGATAATTTTGATAACAACATGCTACAAAATTTTTGTTTATGATTGTCACTAATTATTTTGTAGAAAATTTGCATTTTTTTATTTGAACTGTCGATACGATTTTTCATTTTAATTTCAATTTTTTTCCAACTTTACAGCTCGAATTATTCAGACATCTGCACAGTCTCAGTTTACGTTGGCATTTGAGTAGAAAAACCGGCGAAGTTTTACGAGTCATGGATCGTGGCACAGATTCGATCAACGGTCTGCTGAGTTTGTTTTTATTTCAAATATTTCCCACATTCGTAGACATCTCTGTGGCCATTATATATTTCATTTCCGCCTTCAACGGATGGTTCGGTTTGATCGTATTTATAACAATGTTTTTATACTTGGGTAAGATTCATCTTTTCTAGTGATCTAGACGAATCTTCTGTACTGGGATTATTTAACCATTGACGTCAATTTCGCAGCTTTCACCGTCATCATCACCGAAATGCGTACAAAATACCAAAGACAGATGAATTTGGCTGATAACAAAGCCAAAGCCAAAAGCGTCGATTCGTTATTGAATTTCGAAACTGTGAAATATTACGGAGCCGAAGAATACGAAGTAGCCGAGTACAGAAAAGCAATTCTCTCGTTCCAAGTGAGTAATATAGTTGCCAGTTGACAAATACTCATTATAAATTAAATTTTAAAATCCCTCGTGTTATTTTAGGACGAACAATGGAAAAATTCTTTCACGTTGAACATATTAAATTCGGTCCAAAATGTCATAATTAGCGGCGGTCTTCTATTCGGGTCGCTTTTATGCGTTTATCAAGTCGTCGAAGAGAAAACATTAACCGTCGGTGATTACGTACTCTACGCTACGTATCTAACCCAGCTTTACATGCCTTTGAATTGGTTCGGTACATTTTATAGGTAAAGTTAATCGTATCAAGGGTTAGATTATGTAATTCTAGATTGATCTACGATATGCCAAGTGTTTCTATTTGTAAAATATTACGTCACGTAGGCAAATCCAGAACAGTTTCGTCGATATGGAATGCATGTTCGATTTATTGGGAGAACAGCCAGATATTCGAGATTCCCCTGGGGCATTGCCTATCGAAGTTTCTCGGGGTCAAGTAGAATTCAGAAATGTTACGTTTTCCTACGTTCCCGAAAGAACAGTATTGAAAAATTTATCATTTTTGGTGGAACCTGGCAAAACCGTTGCATTAGTGAGTAGGCTATTTTCGTGAGTTATCACTTATCAGTATTATGAACGGTTCGTTTGTACAAGTAGATTGTTTTGTTATAGTTGTTTCGTCACAAAGATACGGGTAATAAGTTGCTATAGAGTTGTGACTTATCGCCCTTATACCGTGATGAATCATTCGTATTTAATAGTCGCGATTAAAATAATGATTATTTTTATCCCAGAGTCAGACAGGATGCATATGTGATGGTCTCAAAGTTCAATCACGTGAATGGATTTTCAAATGATCGGTGGTAATCAAATCATAGGCAGGATGATTAAATTTTTATTTAAAAAATTATTATTGAAAAAAAAAGCAATCGATAACTTGGATTGCAAGTTTGTGTATAAGTTTGCATATTTTTTAAATGGAAGGAGCAAAATTATTTTTGACGTTTTGATGAATTTTGAAAGTTGTGATATTAATTATCACTTCTGATTGAAAATTCGAAATTGAATTTCACCGGGAGAAATTTTTATTTAAAAAATGTTTGATTTGCTACTAAATTCAAGAAGAAATGTTTTCGTATTTGCATGTTCGAATTGAAAAAATTAAAATTTTAGTACAAATAAACTTCCTGTTGAATTTCATAGAAAACTCATGTTGAACTTTGAGGAAAAGTTGAAATTTTAATGAAAACAAATTTTCAGGGAATTTATGATTTTAATAGGATGAATTAAATTTAAAACCAAAAAAAAGATATTTTGTTGGAAACTAATCTTGTATCGAATTTCAGTGAGAAAAATCTCTTCCCAATTTTAGTTTATTTTTTTTTAAATTAAAATTTCGATTTCTTATCGTAGAAAATTTCCATAAAAAAATCAAGTATTTTCTCAAGGTAAGCGTTGAATAAATTTACAAACTTATGAATTTAGAAAACCCATTAAGTGATTTCAGTCAATGAAAAATTTGAATAATTATATTAATAGAGAATTTGCTCACTGATGAAAAAATAATAGATTTGACCTGTTTTACATTTTGAAGACATCAATAAAATCTTGCTGGCATTTATTACATCCATCGTTTAAAAACTTTCTTCAAATAAATTTTTTTCTTGTGATATAAAATTGAGAAACTTTCATTTTTTAAAACTTATTTCATGTAAAATTTTTCAAAATCAAAAATACCTACTCAATTCGTGAAAAAAAAATGAAGTTTCTCAATTTTGTTGAAATTGCAATATTTGATGGATATCGACTTAAAAAAATTCCAGGCATGATTTTTAGGCTCCTAGCTCATCTCGGAGGGGATTGTAAGCTCTCAAAATGGCGTCATTCGGGTATTTTAAAAGAAAATTGAAAAAAA
>FIZU01055596.1:0-13988 GCA_900064475.1 Pseudococcus longispinus
TCATTTTCGGCGTTAGTTCCGTAATATTCGGAAAGATAGCGCCACGTGTATATCTGGAATTTCGTCGTATTTTTTTTGAGGTGCATTTTTAAAAACAGGGCAGCGACTAGATTAGTTCGTTTTTTTTATTATAGATGGCGCTGCGCTGCGCGATTTACATGTTTTTTCATTTATAGCGCCAATGAAGTTGCATATCGTATTTTTCGAAGGTAGAATTTTTATTTTTTTCCAATTTTTTTATATTTTACATGGATGAAGTTGCATATCGCATTTTTCGAAGGTAGAATTTTTATTTTTTTCCAATTTTTTTATATTTTAGATTGATGAAGTTGCATATCGCATTTTTCGAAGGTAGAATTTTTATTTTTACCCAATTTTTTTATATTTTGCATTGATGAAGTTGCATATCGTATTTTTCGAAGGTAGAATTTTTATTTTTTTCCCACTTTTTTTATATTTTACGTCGATGAAGTTGCATATCGTATTTTTCGAAGGTAGAATTTTTATTTTTCTTCAATTTTTTTTTATATTTCAAGTTGCATATCGCATTTTTCGAAGATAGAATTTTTATTTTTTCCCAATTTTTTTAAATTTTACATTGATGAAGTTGCATATCGTATATTTCGACGGCAGAATTTTCTCTTTATCTCAATTTTTCTAATTTTTCTCATAGAAAGGGCACAATGGGGTATAATGATGTCTTAGAATTTGAATGTGAAATTTGTTTTTCTCAATGCTGCCAACCTCACGAAAATAAAAATTGTCAAACACGTAGTATGACGTGTGGAAAACTTATGAGGGCGGTCGAATGGGCCAAATGGAGTATACAAGTCGTAGAATTTTATTACGCAATCAGTTTTTTTGCAATGCTGCCAACCTAAGAAAAATAAAAATTAAATACATACTTTTATTTCAAAATTCGGATCAAAGGTGAATTTTTTTCAAACGAACAACGTAGCCATTTAATACTTACCTGGCTGATTCCGCTGCTTCATTTCGATAGGTACTTTCTCAAAAACTAGCCGTTGAAAGTTATCTTTATCGACGTGTAAGTCAACGTAATTGGTTAATATCTTAACAAAACTCTCATTACCGAACAATGCCAGCTTCGAGAAATTACCGTGTTGCCAGAAATGATAACATAATTCTTCGATAATGACTTAATCTCTCCGCTGCTTCACTCATATTGTACAAATATCAACACCTTTCATTAAAATCGTATTACTCATAATCTCACATTCGTATCTGCAGGCATTTCGCTGCGAAAAAATCAAATTAAAAGAACTATTTATTTACATTTTGGTCATACAGTTAAAACATTTTGAGCTACACGACAATACAATTACAAATGTATTATGTATAAATAAATTAAATAAAAATCAGAGTGACTACATCCTAAAGTAGGTATATTTATGCCAGTTTACCAACATCTCTGGGTAGGTATCTACGTGAATTAAAGTCGACCTGCGCATTCATCCCCCCCAACTCGTTATTCGTTTTCTCACCGAAGGAAAATTCAAACGTGTTCGAGCCTACTCAAATGGAAAATTGAAATTAAAAAGCTTTAACTATCGGTTCGCGGTGCAGAGAACCAATAAAAAGATGAGTTTTTTTCGACGCCGGAACAAGAAATTACCAACATACACCTAATTAGCCTATTAACACAAATTTCTATACGAGACGTTTATAAGACGTTAGCGTACGTTTAATTGTTACACTGTGAGAATCACGAATGCGTTAAATTTCATCTAGTTTTGCCGTATTTAACGATCGAAAGAGAGTTTAAAATAAAAATCTACCTACAACACAAAAGCGTTCGAGACTTGGGTCCGGCGAATAGCCTAGCGATTATGAAAGTAGATACGTTCCGTTGATACCTTATTCGATAGAAAACTGGCTTATGTCATAGACTCAACTTGCACTTGCGGACGCCATTTTCGGGATAAAACTCGTTTCGCGACGATGGCAATGTCACATACCTTATTATCCTACGTAAAACTTTCATTTTCAACAACAAGTTCTTTTTACGCGCTACAAAAATAAATGCAAACCTGGCTAAAAAAAACTTTCTTTGCATTTATTTTTAAAGCATATCGAATCGTTTCGAATACGAACGCGAATCGTACGCGAAACGATTCGATAATTAAAAAATTATCTAAGAGAAAAAAAAAACATACACAAAATTATATAAATTAAAAAAAAATATTAAATAAAAAATTTTTTATACAGTCTCAAGACGCCTTAAATTAAAATTATGTACATTAAATACACATGCAGTAAATTAAAAGAAAAAAAAAATTGAAAAAAAAAAAATGACTTGGCACAAATTTATACGTATCTAGGACTTACTCGACGGGCAGTAAATCGCTAGCTTTGCTTTTCTTCGTCTTCACGCATTTCCCTCTGTAGCAAATTTCCGTCTCGAGCGAAATTTCGGTCGTGGTCGAAGTACCGATCAATTTATTAGGTAAAAAAGTTTCTAGATTGTCTTCCGTCGTCGTCGTTTGAACATCCGAGTACTCGCCCGAATTCGGATACGTCGTCGTGGTGGCAACTTCGTCGGTGATTTCAGTAGGATTTACGGCGATATTGTTGACGGTGCTAATATAATTACTAGAGGAACTATTTGAGACGGTATTTTGGGCATTTGGATCGAGTCCTAGAACGTAACCGATGTTGTTTTCAGCCGAAGCCGACGCGTTGTTGCGATCGATATTCACGCTTTTCACCGATTGGTCGTTACTGTTGAGGAAATCGCTCAGCATCTGGGCGAAATTATTCTGTAAACTTTGGTAATCGTCTTTTTCAGTCGTGCTTGGTTTCGTCGTTACGATTTCGGATTCCGAAGGTTCGGTCGTCGTGATGTACGTGTCGTCCGATGCCGAGGTAGGTTTGATTTTGATGTTGAGAGCCGACTCGTCGATGGAGCCTTTGCTTTCGTCAGTCTTTGGTAGCGCTTTCGAGTCCAGCGCTTGAACGGAGTTATCGGTGATGCGGCCTAGATTTTGAGATTCGGCGGTTTCGAACACGTCTTGGGGACGTTTTATGCGGACTCTTCTAACCCAGGTGCCGCGTCTTCGGCCGGGACCCTGTCAAATTCGCGGGAGATTAGTGATCGTCGAAGTAGATTAAGGTGTTTTTAATTTGGGCCATTTTATTGTTCGAAATAATAGACTCGTTCTTTTGGCGCGACCCCGCCTAGATCAATTTAATCGCAGCTATGAGGAGAAAAAGGTCATACTAAAAAAAATTACTCCAAATTTGAACTCGGAGTACTAAAAAACCTAGAAAACGATATGCCACATGACATTTTCATGTAAAAATTTCAAATGGGGAGGGGAGTGAAGGGGGAGGATAGGGGATGATAACGGATATTAGCCAAAAAATAATTCAATTTTAAAATTCAGAACTATCAAAAACATAACAAAGGATATGCCACTCGAATTTTTTGATTCTTTTGTTTTTTGACCAAATTTGCACCCTTGTGAAGGGGTCCAGGGGGTCAGATCCTAAAAATAAGTCGATATTCGAACTTGGCGTCTCAAAATACCAAACAAACGATATGCCACACATAGTTTCAATTTTTTTTTGAACTTTGACCAAAATTTTGGGGCACTGTGACACCCCCCCCCCTCCCTTGTTCACAGATACCATAATGAAAATAATTTTTTATAAGTATCCACGGTAAGGTTTTCTCGCCGTATTTTTTTTACAGATTTTTCAATGAGCTTTTTGAAGCTTTTACAAGTTTTTGAAAGTTGAGTTTTCCATGAAAAAGTTCAATTTTCAGCATTGAAAAAATTTGAGGAATGTTTCTGAATCTACTTAGGATGCAATTTCTAGTTACGTCAACAGATTCGTTCAAAATATTATCAAATATAAAATGCATTACCCCAAACTTGGATGTACCGGTGAAGGCCTTCACAGGGAACCTCAAAAATGAAAAAGACTCTCCCTCCTTCGACCAATGTACAAGAGAGGTGGGTGACGGTGGTTTTCTAATTTATGGGAACCACTCATTCCATCGAGATACAAAGGTTGACGTCTATTGATAGAGCGTTATAAAACTTTACAATTTCAAAAAGTCATCTTTCGTGTTACCCAAATGACTTTTTCGCTATGGAAAATTGCAGAGATTCCCTCAGGTCAGATGACTTTTTAAACTAGGAAAATTCCAGAGATTGCCATTTTTTGGACCTGGAAAATTTTTGAGATTCTGACTTTTTGGACCTGGAAGATTTCAGAAGTTATGACTTTTTTGACTTGGGAATTTCAGAGACTCTCTGAAGCCAGTTGACTTTTAGGACCTTGAAAATTTCTGAAATTCTGACTTTTTTGACCTGGATAATTTTGACGATCTCTACTTGTGAGACTTGGAAAATACTTGGAAAATTTCAGAGATTCTTTCAAGCCAGTTGACTTTTTTAACGGGAAAAATTTAGAGATCCCAAATTTTTGGACCTGAAAATTTCCAAGATCTGACTTCTTGGTTATGGAAAATTACAGAGATTCCCTCAAGTCAGATGACTTTTTAAACTAGGAAAATTCCAGAGATTGCCATTTTTTGGACCTTGAAAATTTCTGAGATTCTGACTTTTTGGACCTGGAAAATTTCAGAGATTCGAACTTTTTGGACTTGAAAAATTCCCAAAATTTGACTTTTAGGACCTTGAAAATTTCTGAAATTCTGACTTTTTTGACCTGGATAATTTCAACAATCTCAACTTTTGAAACTCGGAAAATTTCAGAGATTCTTTCAAGCCAGTTGACTTTTTTATCTGGAAAAATTTAGAGATTTCAAATTTTTGAACCTGGAAATTTTCAAGATTTTTTTGGACTTGAAGAATTTTAGAGATTCTGTTAAGCAAGTTGACTTTTTCTCTGAGATTTGACTTTTTGGGCATGGGAAATTTCACAGATTTCCTTACGTCAGATGACCTTTTTGAACTGCGAAAATTCCAAAGATTCTAATTTTTTGGACCTGAAAATTTCCAAGATTTGACTTTTTGGTCATGGAAAATTCCAGAGATTGCCATTTTTTGGACCTGGAAAATTTCTGAGAATCTGACTTTTTGGACCTGGAAAATTTCCAAGATTTGACTTTTTGGACTTGAAAAAATTTCAGAGATTTCCTTAAGCCAGGTGACTTTCTGGACTGAAAAAATTTCAGACATTTTGACTTCTTTGACTTGAAAAATTTCAGAAATTCTCTCAAGCAAGAGGACTTTTTGGACCTAAAAAATTTGAGAGATTGTCGTGAAAGATCCTCTAAAATTTTCTGAGTATTTGAAGTCATCTGTCCACTGCATTGGCGTAACTTGGGAGGAGGGGACAAGGCAAGGGGGGCATCCCTCCCAATATCTTTCCAAATTATAGGAAAATTATGAAACTTTTGCTTTTGGATGTCTTTTTTGCAAAAATTTTCGCCCTCGCTTTATTCGGGCTTAATATTTTCTCTTCTTTCAATGAAATAATGTATATTTTTAAACATTTCATGCCCAAACTCGTTTTTTTTTTTGACCCTGAGATGGCTATCTGGCCAAATGGCTAGCGTACTGCCACTAAGTGACTAAAAAAAAGTTGACCACCCAAAAATTACTCGTACTATCATGTATACAACCTTGCCCCCCCATATTTATCCCAAGTTACGCCAATGGTCCACTGCATAACATTTTTCAAGTCCAAAAAGTCATCTGGCAGAAAAGAATCAACGAAATTTTCCAAGTCGAGACAAAAAGTCATCCAGAGTAACAAATAATTGTGACTCAAAAAATTTCCTGACTCATAGCCATAAAACATATCGAATATCCTTGTTAATCAACTAATTTTTCTTCAATTCGTCAAGTTTTCAGGAATTAGTAAGAGAATCTCTATAATTTTCTGAGTCCAAGAAGACATTTGAGGTAATTTCCTGATCCCTAGCCATAGCGCATGACCATATAAAAATTTCGACCCAAAAACCCATAAGATCCAAATTCTAAAACCAATTCATACGATATGAAATTTTCAAACTTACCTTTTTTTCATCCTGCGGATCGTAGGCTTTCTTTTGACCGTCATCCTTGGCTAGAAATTTATCCTTTTTGACATCCTGATCTTGTTTTTCTTCTTGCTGCACGTGCTCGTCGGTACTGCTGTAATTGACCGTACCAAATGTAGGGCTGACTTGATCGCCGGTTGGTTTCTCGTTCAACGAAGATTCCACCGTCGGATCCTGCGTTCTATTCTCAGCTTTCTCCGATACCCTGGATTCAATCGTGGTAAAGAAGGCACCATCGCTAGCCGAATTCTTGGGGGCTGCGTCAGTCCAGGGTAAATAATCAGTGGGGCCTTCTTCGGTAAAATTCTTAGACGCTTTGCTGGGAGTCACTTCGTAACTTTGGCTTTGATGAATGGATACAGCTTCGCTCCAATAATTATCCTGTTCCAGTTTATGGTCTTTATCCAAGTCCGCCTTTTTTTCGTGGATTATTTCGTTGGAAGCCGGAGCAGAGGGGGCATAGTTCGACGTATATTCTTCGGTGACAGCATTGGTCGTAGGTCTTCGAGCACGGTACCTTTCGGTTGACGAAGCTGCAGCAGTCGGGTATCTCGTAGCTCTAGTTCTGAAACTACGACTCGTGCTGGAGGACGGTTCGGTGACAGCGGTAACGATTTGGGCAGGTCTGGTGGGACGTCTACGGCGTTTGATTTCCACTCTCGTGGTAGCCTCGTTATTCTCGGTCGATTGCTGGACCGAGTCTTGCTCCTGGGGAGTAGCTTTGTCGTAGGTTGGTTTAGGCGACAGATCGGCTTCTTCTTCGTGTTTCTCGGTCGTGTATTTGGATTGGTAACGATTCGGGATACGTTGTTTGTTGCGCGGACGATGAGTCGTGGTCGTGGTCGTCGATTCGGCGGTACTTTGAGCCTCTAGTTTGGTCACATCCGACGTATACGTCGGTTCCAACTTGATACTCGATTCGGTGCTGTGTTTAAGGAATCTGCTCGTTGTGGTAGGTTCTTCGGTAGTCGTCGTCGTCGATGGAGATGGCTCGGCGATGTTGTTACTGATGGTGGAACTGAAGTAGTCCAAGGTGTTTGGGTTATTCTTATAGAATTGGTTTTGATTCCAAAATTGGTAACTGGTGTCGCTGGTCGAGCTGATGGCTGGTTCAGTTATGTTGACCGGCGATACGTCTTCTTTCTTGAGGAAATGGTTATATTGGGACAACGGTTTCACATTGTTAAAATTAAAATTCTGGGCTTCCTGAGTGGTATTCTGGGGAGCCGGAGTATCGCTGGGCGCTTGCGAACTGGAGAGATCGAAGTTATAAAAAGGGTAATTCTGATTACCGTTGTAGTCAACCTGAGAAGCTATTTTTTTGGTAAACAGGTTTTCGTTTTGGGTTTGATCAACAACGTTGTTCTGGTAACTGGTGTAAGTCGTGTAGTTGGTAGTGTCGTATTGGCTTTGCTGAGTTGGCTGGTAAGTGGACAAGACCTGAGCCGTCTGATACGAGTCGGCGGTCTGAGGTTGGTAGGTATTCTCCGGAGCTGGAGGTGATTGGTACGAGTCAGCTATTTGAGGAGGTGATTGGTACGAGTCGAGCACTTGAGTAGGTTGATAGGTAGGATTCTGCGAAGGTTCAGTGACAACGGTGAATTTAAGTTTGGATGCAAATTCCACGTACTCGTTGTTATTCTGGGCTACCTTAGGAGTCTCAGTGGTCGAAGTTGAGGATTCGTATGTTGTCGGCGTCTCGGTAGTCGGATACCCTCTGAAGATGGGCTTACGTTGCCTGTTAAAGTTCCTTTTTGGAGCTTCGGACGACGAAGCTGGTCTATACGTATTCTTGAAGATGGGTTTCTTGGTACTTTCTTCGTACGTTTTGATGATTTCCGAAGCGACCGAAGGAAGAGGAGAATCGATCAAGGAATTGATCTGCGATGTGAGCTGAGGCGTGATGGTGGACAATTCCGGAGTGGGAGAGTACGACTGAGGTGGTTTATACTTTTGATCGTACCTGTTCAAAGATTCTTGCAACACGGATGAATTGGATAAGACAACAGATCCGATATGAGGTGCTGGGAATGGGATCTTCGAGTATCCTGGAGGAGGTTTGAAGTTCAGAGGAGCTACAAAGAAGGGCAATCTATCGATCATTCTTTCAATGCGATTATAATCCAACGATGACAAATAAGGCAGTTCGAATTTAACATATCCTTTTGGAGGTTGCAATTCGGAAGGTCCTACGAATACTTGAGGTGGCTCTGACTCTACAGTATCGAGAACTGGTATAGTTTTAGAGTCTTTCAACAAAAACAGCACATCGTTAATCTTTGTATTGTGTAATTTCTCCATATAGAACGATAACGGTGGCTGGTGCGGTACCGGGTACTCGCTTTCGTCATATGGAGCCGAAGCAGAAACAGGCACTGGAGATGGTACCGTGAACGACGATTTAGTTACGTTTCTTGGTATAAGATTCTGCTGATTGTAGTACTGCTGGCTTTGGACAGTTTGCTGGGAAACGTATTGATTTTGGGAAGCGCTAGTTTGAGGACTTCCGGTAATATAATTGTAGTTGAAGTCGCTCGATATGGTAGGTTTTTCGGTGAAGTATTCGGTGGTAGTCTTGAGAATCTCCGGAGTAGTCACCGGGTACGATTCGTACGTTTGACTCACAGCCTGCGGTTTAACATCGTTGATCGAGTTACCATTGGATAAGATGAATCCTCCTTGCAAATTCTGCACTTGTACGTTATTGGGGAAGTCGTATTTGTTCGGTTGGCGATTGCTTTGTTGTGGAGGAGGTGGTGGTGGAGGCAAAGCAGAAGGTTCTGGTTTAAGAGGAACTGGAGGAGAATTGATCAAACCGGGTTGCAAAATGTTGTAGAATTGGAAATCAGGCTGCTTCGTTGGTACTGGACCAATCTGAGGAGGAGGTAAAGGAGAATACAATCCGTTAATGGTGAAATAAGGTTGAAGTAAATTCTTTGAGACATTCTGGAACACATTATCCGGTAATCTCTGAGCCGGTTGCGCATTCAATTGGAGGAAATTATTGGGAGGAGCGTAATTGGGTGGGAAAAAGAGGTTATTTTCAGGTTTAGGGAAAGCTGCCTGTTGGTACTGGAAGTTGAAGGCTCCCGGAGGAACAAAACTCTGAGGCACTTGTTGGAATTGTTGATTTTGCTGGTTAATCAATTCTTTCATATTTTTAACGTGTCTTTGTCTTTGTAAAGTCTCCACTGGTACGTACAACAGCTGGATTTCGTCAGCATTCTGAGGAGGTTTATTAACCGGTTTCGATGGTCCATCGTTATCAGGGAATCTGATCTTGGGGTTGTAGTTAATTTTTGGAGTGGTAGCTTCGATGGTCTTTAAAGGTAACGTAAAAGGGTACGGTTCCTGGATGGGGAACCTTTGTTGAGGAGCTTGAATCAATTGCTGTTGAGGTAAGTTAAAGGGTTGTTTTTGGAAATGATTTCCTTCAAATTGGTAAAACTGTTTCTGCCCTTCTTGAGGGAACAGTTTGGTCGGTTGGATTTGGAACTTGTGCTCGTGACCGAATGGTAAATTCAACTGGTGGAAATTCGGTCCACCGAAGGGTAATATACGAGGTTGCTTATATGGCGTTGACTGAATCTGATGATGATGATGAGGTTGTTGCTGCTGCTGCTGTTGTTGCTGTTGCTGCTGCGGTGGCAATGATGGTATCTGGTGTGGTGGCGGGGCAGCAGAACCGAATGGAGGAGCGGCTGAGCCAAATGGTGGAGCAGCCGAACCGAATGGTGGAGCAGCTGAGCCAAATGGTGGAGCAGCTGAACCAAATGGTGATCCACCTGAACCGAAAGGTGGAGCGGCTGAACCATATGGTGGGTTCGATGATGACGACAATGGCGCCGGAGGACTGAGCACCTTGTTTATTTGTTCGTTGGTCGTTTGAGCATCGAGGTCGCGATTAGGTCGACATGTCAGACATTTACCTTGAACCGGTATCCAGCCATTGTTGTCTTGGCTGGAAACCGTCGATTCGGGTTTACTCCATGCTTCCTCGGCTGCTTCGGATTGCCGAACGAGACACAGTAACAAGGATAACGCCGCTAGTATCCATTTCTGTCGCTGGATACTTGGCCTCCTCATCTCCTGCGCAAACAAAAACAGTAAAATTTGGCTAGAGTCGTCGAATTACGCAAAGTCATCGATCATAATGATAATAATTGGTGATTATTCTACATTAAAAGCGAAATGGGCAATCGGTGGATCGATTTTAGTGGTTAATTGTCGACAATTCCGGGTGAAAGAAAGTTTGATCGAGTTGAAAACGCGAATGTATGGGCTAAAAAGTAGGTACTAAAAGCTCATAGACTCGATTTACCATTATTATAACAGGAAGTAACTCTCAATTAAATAATTATTCAGCCCATTTTCATCATCGAACTTAATGAACTGGATCCAACTCATTAAACCTTTCTCAAAACCATCATTAAAATTTTACTCGAGCCTATAAACATAACTCCACGAAAGTCTATTTCATTGAACGATACCTATTAAGAAAAAAAATGACCATCTCCCGTAATAATTCATCATCAATGCACTTCAACCCAGCGCAGCACACGTAGTCATAATACAGTTATGCAACATTCAAAATCATTAATAAATCATCACGTGTATGCTCTCCAACGTGTACCTACAAGAAAGCCTGCTCGCTGACAAATGTACAATACAAGACCGTGCTTTGCATCAGTCATTGTTTTAGCATAATACGAGTACATTTTCAGAACACCACACACAGAACGTAGCTTCTTATGAAATCGCGGACATCTAGGTTAAATACATGTAAAAGGATACAAAATCATATTACGACAAACGAGCGATCTGCCAACAACCAACTCGTAATTAATTCTAAAACTACGTAGGTTATATCGAAGTAAACGATTTAGGCCTACGCAATGTCGGTATAATTTTTTTTTTTTCACGAAAAATCTCTCTGGTTTTCAGCGGAGTACGAATTTCCTCCATAAAAAAAAGTCCATTTCCACAATATCTTCTCGGAAGAAAAGAAATCATTCCGGAAACAGACTCTTACTCAAGGTCGCTTTTACAATAAACTCACTTTCTGCTCGGTAATCCAATTACACTCCTATACGATTATATCCGAACTCGAAAGAGGAAAAAAAAACCTACGAGTATACGCTGAGAATAGAACATCCGATAGACCGCGAAATGCTTCTTAATTCGCGTTTAATAGTTTATCTATTTGTGGAATTTTGAAGAGTCATTGCTTCCTTTTTTTTTCACATCTTGGGTGTGCTGTATGGTGTGAAGTGAATATTCGATCATTGTCGCTAACTAAGTACTTCCATCTTGACGAAGTGTGGTATTGTCGTCGCAGCTCGACCGTGAATAATGAATTCAATAATAGCGAATTGAATTAACCGATGCGAGCTATCTTATGGTATTGATGTGAAAATCGTGGCCATGGTTCAATAATACGAGCTGGGTTTAGTTTGAATTGGAAACGTGCTTTTGAAAAATTCTAAGCATGGGAAAGGTAAAGACAGTCAATCAAGGGTGGGAGAGGTCTTCGCAATTTCGTCTAAAATTTTTGCAGAAAAGGGCATTTCAAAGCTCAAATGTCATCATTTTTTCCAACTTATCAGTTGTCGGAGGGGAGGGAGCAAGACTATCTCCGAACCCTTTTTACATACACCACTGAACCTGTGGAAAGCGTCGTTGAAATTGTTAAAATTTTCATGAAAATCATAAAAATACAGAAAAAACTATAGAAAATTCATAAAAATTGATAAATTTTAGATAAAAAAAATTGTGAAATTCGTCATTTTTGAAATTCTTTCCAAAATTGTGAAGAACTAACCTTCAACATTTTGAACTATTTTAATAATTTTTCAACGCTTTTCACAGATTTATGGAAAATTTTAACCATTTTTACGAGATTTTCGACAATTTCGATATTTTTTACCCTTTTTTATCATGCATGTTTTCAGAATTTTCCATCAGACGGGGTAATGTGCCTGTTGAGCTCCAGCGATCAAAAACTGAAATTTTTACTTTTTGTCCAACATTTTAGACGCCAAAGAGGCAAAATTCGCACAAAGTAGCATAAACATTGCGACCAATTAACCATCATTCCTTTGAGAAGAGGGCATATCTCTTAGTGTACGTCATTGCCAAAAAATTCTGTATATTTATTGTATCCTACCAAAAATATTTGGTTTAATTATGCTCTGAAACGCATTTTATGCAAATCAAGATCTTTTTAGATTCAACGTCCATCTTCAATTTACCATAATTACTACACACTTCGCATGAATTACCATTTACCAACGGTAATTACCAAAATTTTACCAAATGTGAGTTCATTTTCAACGTTTTAATCAGTGATGGTGCAAATATGGCCCTTTTTGGAATAATTTTCACACGAGTAAGAAATTTCGTGATCTTTAACCTCCCTCCCGTCCCTTCCTAAATAAAGCCAACATCAGTTCTTCAGTTTTTTTTGAGCAATAATATCATGAAAATATTTAAAAATAAGTACGTCAAACATTCATTTAAATTTCCCACAGCTTGTTAAAATAGAATGAAAATTGTTTCAAATGGGGTTAAAATTATTCAAAAGAATGTAAAATTTGATGAAATATAATTTAAAAATTTCGAAATTGTATATAAGGAACAGAATCATTATTAAAATTGTTCAAAATAGGGTATACAGAAAATTTATTAAGAATAACGTAAAAATAGCTGAAATAACTTAAAAATTTTTCAAAACATTGCCAAAGTTTGCAAAACTATCAGAAGACTGATTTTTTCCAAATTTTCAAATTTTTTTGACAAATTCAAAATTTTAAAGTGGTTTTTAAATTTTTTATTGCGATTTTTCCGCAAGTTTTCTTGGATTCCAAAAAAATTTTCACTACATTTTTAGAAAAATTCCTGAACGTTTTATATAATTTTTTAAAACTTTTGCAAATTTTTAATGGTAATTTCACGAATTTTTACTAAAATTTGACAATTTTTCCATTATTCAAATCACGTTTATGAAAGTAAAATCATATTCGTACACAATTTCAAGGAAATGTCATTAAATATTGCCTTATTTTCGTAGATTCTACATAAAAATTTTCCAATTTTTCAATAATTTTCAACTATTATTACAATTTTTTCTGCAAAGTTTGCAACTTTTATCAATTTTAATGATATTTTACCAACTTTTACGATACTTTTGACTTAACTTTCGTAAAAATTGAACTATTTTTTCGGAAATTCTTGAAATTATTGCCAACTTTTACACGATTTTGCTTAAATTTATATATTTTAAATTCATTTTAAAAAATTTTTAATGAAAATTTGAGCTTTTTTTCAATTTTTAATCATTTTTCAAAAGGATTCTTACAATATTTGAGTAATTTGCAACGATGCTACGGAAGGAAAGACAGAAGGCTTGACTGCAAATTTAGCAACTGCACCAACTTCACTGATATTTTCACCAAACTATACGTCATTTTCTGTTTATTTTCGTAAAAATTGAGCCATTTTTTCAGAATTTCAGAAAATTATTGTCAAATTTTACACAATTTTATTGATTTTATCTATCCTTGATACATTTTTGACGATTTTAATCAATGCTGAAATTTTTTCCTGCTCCTTTTTAATGATTTTTACAACTTTTTAACGAATCATTGCAATATTTGAAATAATCGATATATTTCATCACAGCAGAATAATCAAAGAGTTATAGGGGGGACTGGGGTCCGGAATTATGATTTCAAAGTAGAAAGTGCCATTTTTGGTTAAAATCTCCGTTTTTCATCAATTGTTTTTTTTTCGTCCAAATTATGAATTTCTGGTTGCAATTGTCATTTTAAGGTAAAAATCGTAAATTTTTGTAAAATGGTAATTTTTTTGTAAAATTGGTAATTTTTTGTAATAATGGTAATTTTTTGTAAAAATGGTAATTTTTTGTAAAAATGGTAATTTTTTGTAA
>FIZU01055602.1:0-11092 GCA_900064475.1 Pseudococcus longispinus
AACCACTCCCTTGAATTTGATCAAAATCCGAGGTATGTTTTTTTTTCACGCCACCCCAAGTACTCAACTAGTTCTATATTATAAAAATCATAATTTTATAGGGTTAAAACAAGTTTTTAAAAAAAAATCATAATGACCATTTCGATAGGAAATTTTATAAGGAATATTTTTTATAATAACTATTTTTCCGAAAAACACATTATTTCGCGAAATAATTACAAAAAACGCCGTGGTTGGGACAGATTTCACGCCATAGCACACGACGCAAGCGAGGTATGGAGGGAGACTTTTAGTATGTTGATAAGGACCCCTTTCACTACAGAATCCTGCAAAAAACCTTCTGTAGAAATTAGTCCGAATAAAAAACGTATCTCTCCCAGACTATGCCCTTCTTTGTTCCACATAAAAAATTAGTGGGCACCTACCTACATTTCGTAAAAAAATAGATCTATCGATCTACAGAAAGATGCTTATTGATCGGATTATCAATAATCACATATGTTTAAAAATTGGTTAAAATTATCTCATTCGTCACTGTCCTACTTTGTATGTCGGAAAATTGATTCCACATAAAACATATACGATCACGCGAGTACTAGAACATAGCACCAGACAAAACCCAAATCATCGTTTTATCCACTTCGAATCCTTTTTTTTTTCATCATACACGCTCAATTGTCGTGAAAAAATCAAATCGTTCTGCATAAATGGGTTTAGATTTTCAGACGAGAAAACACTCCACGCCACGTCGCCTATTACCGGTTTAACGCTTTTTACTCATCATACGCGGCGAGATATGTGAAGAATACTCGCAATCTCATCTGCAGCATTGCTGTCGAAAAAAAACCTCGGCGTAAAATATTCTCAAAAGATGTATTAATCATCGATACCTCGCTCGGACTATTTAGTAATCGTATTTAATACGGATCTAAATAATAACTATCGCTCGAACTCGAAGAAGAAGGTCATGGAGGTGGTGTTCGGCTAGAAAAAAGAGATCCATTACCAAACACCGAAGTAAAAAAACACCGGCTAAAATGAGTAGCCGGCGGTATACTCATGTGAAATATGGCCTCACAAAAGAAAATAAGAGAAAAAAACAGTCGAATTTTCATTCGATATTCGTATGTGCTCGTACCAGAACAAAGTCGATTTTATATTTGAAATGTTTTCCTACTTACACACGTTGGCTGACCGGGGTCATGGAATGTGCGTATATTGGAAGCCAAAAAAAAGGCCCAAAGAGGCGATTTTTCTTCGTATTACAAAGAAATGAAAATCCGTTGGAAAAAAGGGTTCAAGTTACTCCTCCTCCTTAAAAAAAAAATGTTCTCGGGTAAGACTTATGGCATCGTATTATACGAGTAGAAATTTGAGTTGGAGAATCGAGACAGCAGAGGAGAGTAAAAAGCGTAGCCGGGTTTATAGGGGTGATTTTTTATTAAGCACCGAATTTGAAATTATCCAGTGGAAGTTGGTTCTTATAATCTAAAGTGCCCGTGATAAAATTTTTAGCTCGATATCTCAAATCTAACCTCTTCTGGAGAGGTTAAATGTGGATTTTCGTTAAAATTTCTAATTTTGGTAGTTTTTTACCAAAATTTTTTCAAACTTGTAGGGATAGTAGACAGTATCGAGGGTAATTTATGGAATTTTTTGAAAAAAATTTCGAGCACTTTTTCAAGGTCAAATGAACATTTTAAGATTTCTAAGGGCACCGATTTTTTGCCTATTTTCCCCCCTTTAAACGGGTCATTTCTAGTCGAAAATTTTTTTCTTGCAATATATCTTTAATGACATCTAAATATATCATTAACCTGCATTTGGACCAAATTTGTTCTTTTTCCCCTTTTTTCCCCAATTTTCTTTAGAAATACTCGAATGACGCCATTTTGAGGACCCACAACCTCTTGAAGGTGATCTAGGGCCCTAAAAATCATGTCAAGGCTTATTTCAAGTCAATCTATGCCATATACTGTAATTTTAACAAAATCGAGGGATTTTGATTTTTTTTGCTCTTTTTTTAAAAATTGAGCATTTCTGACTTTGGAAAATATTACGTACATGAAATAAGTTGAAAAAAATCAAAGTTTTTCAATTTTGCTGAAATTTCAATAAATTATAATGATAAACCAAGCTATGCTCTTTTGCATCGATGATCCTCTGCTAGCAGCTTTCCCTTTTGCCAAACTTATTTAGATCTTGCATCCGAGTATAAGACTCCGATTAAGAGTAAAATTGGCGAAAAAGGGGCCCCGAAAGCAGCATGAAACGTATTTCTCGTTATTTACACCCGGGCTGGCTTTTCAGCACGTAACGCGAGAGATGTGGTGACCCCCGTTCGCGTTGTATTCGTCCCTCTAATTTCTTTTTTTTCTTTTTTTTTAATCTTAGCTGTCAACGAGGATAGGAAATTCTTCGTTGTCTGATATGATAAGATGATAGGGGCTGTGCGCGGCCGCCGCCGCCACGCCATCGGCACCGATGCTCGGCGCGGGGTATCCAAGGTATATCTATTTAATGAGAAATTTTCACTTCGATAATTTTTCCATTAACTTTTCTTTAATGCGGGAGAAGAAAGACTAAAATGAAAATGGCCCGTCGACGGTGTATACAACAGCCAGCCAAAGCCCCCTCACCCCTGCGATCACCCACAGACACGACACAGAGCAACAGAGATAGCGCGAATGGGGCAAATGCAACGTACAGGATAAATTTATAAGACGTAGGGGGATACAAAGGGTTCTATTAGTTGCCTTGCGAAAACTTATTACTCTCGCACACAGAAAAAGGTACAGCACATAATACCGTTCGTTTTCTTCGCTCATGCTGATGTGCCTTGCCTTCGTTTCGTCTGCTGCGTGTGTTTTATTCTATATCTATGTATCGCTAAGTTTTCCATTAACGCTGACAACACGCCGTATTGTTATTAGCATTATGGCAACATCCTACAATAACGGAAAACTTAAAAGAGATAAGAATAATAGCGGAAAATTGGAACGAGTTTTCCGAAAAACGAGTTAACGTCAACGAACAAATAAAATTACCATCGTATCGAATCAAAGCGCGGACGAGACGACGAATCGAGAAATAGAGCCGAGAGAGAGCGACCGAACAGAGCAGCCACCCTGTCGAATTTCCTCGCAGATACGTAGTGCAGACTCGCGCAGGGCGAGGGATTTTTCAATATGGAATCGAACGTACGTAAAGCTGGAAAAAGCACAAAACGAGAGAAGCGAAAGCGAGGCTAATGAGATGAACATTTTTAATAGAATCATGGTTCTCTGTGTTTTATATTTTCGGTTTCAATCCAGCGAAAGTCATCTCGTACCAACGTTTATGCCCAAGTGCTAATTTGGTCACAAATCGAAAAAAGAAAACGTTATAAAAGCGGTCCAAATTTCGTACAAACGCGAAAATTTCCATAAAAATCAATAGATACATTGCGAAAATAACCAAAAATGATTTTAAAAAGTACCCACCATTTCTATTCTACACCCATGAAGCTAAAAAAACCAGGGATGGAAAACTGAAATAATTTCAGTTTCAGTTTCGGTTTTCATTTTTCAGTTTTCAGTTTCACTTTTCACGTTTCAATTTTAAGGATTTCAGTTTCAGTTTTGAGCATTTCAGTTTCACTTTTCAGTTTCAGTTTTAATTTTAGTTGCAGTCTCGAAAAATCATTTCAGTTTCCAGTTTTATCGGTTTCTGTTTTATTTCGCTTTTCACTTTTCCTTCTCTGACCGAACGTGACGTTGAAACGAAACAAGAACTGACATTTAGGATAATTAAAAAAAAAACTGAAACTGAAACCAATAATTTTTTCATTCTCAATTTCCAGTTTCAGTTTCTGACTTTTCAGTTTCAGTTTTGGATATTTCAGTTTCAGTCTTGAAAAATCATTTTAGTTTTCAGTTTTATCGGTTTAAGTTTTCCATTGCTGCAAAAAACATAGCATATGCTTTTGCTCATGGAATTTTTCAAGTCCATAAAGGTCATGATATTTGAAATTTTCTTGAAATTTTGCAACTCTTAAAAATTATTTAAAAATCTGAAAAATTTTGCAAAACCAAAAAAATCAAACAAAATACCTAAAAATTATTGTAACGAATTTTTGTAAATGAATTTCGTAATTTTTTTCGAATAATTTTCGAAATCCAATTCCAAGCACAAAAAGTTAGTAGAAATCTGAAAATTTTTCCAAGTCCAAAAAAGTCTGACAAAATGTCTGGAAGTCAATTTTTCAAGTCCAAAAAGTCAATAGAAATCTGAAAAACTGTCAAGTTCCAAAAAAGCCTGACAAACTGTTTGAAAGTCAATTTTGCAACTTCAAAAAGTCTAAATTGTTTGTCTGACAAAATGTTTAAAAGTCAACATTATCTCTGAAAATTTTATGAGTCCAAAAAGGCCAATAGAAATGTAAAAGTTTTTTCAAGTCCAAAAAAGTCCGACAGAATGTCTAAAAGTAAACTTCCAAGTTCAAAACTTTTAAATTGTTTGTCTGATAAAATGTCTAAAATCATCGTCAAGGAATTTCGTGACAGAATATTATAGACACGGAAAATGGACCAAAAAATGGACAGAATTTTCAGATGGACCCCCCCCCCCCCCCCCACCCTCATAAAACATATTCATGTCAATATGATCAAAATGGTCAAAACATCATCATGATCGATGAAAATGTAATAAAATCATGAAAATTAACATAAAAATAGACAAAAAAAATCATAAAAATTGTTTAAAATGTTGTAAAATTTGTGGAAATTTTCATTTAGAAAAGAAAATTGAAAATATGATGAAAGTGGTTAAAAAACATTAAGAAACTGTTGTTGAAATCGTAAAAATGTTTTACAAAAATAAGTAAAATTAGTATAAAAGCAGTCAAAAAAAAAATTAAAATCGCCCAAAGTGTCGTTAAAATTGTTAAAATTTTTATTAAGATTGTTCATGATTAAAATGGTCAAAAAATTGCCACAATTGTCAAAGATTTTGTTGAAAATGTTGAAATTTTTCACAAAAATTGATAAAAAGATTGTACAAGCAGTCAAAGAATTGATTAAAATATTTGAATTTGAAATGCATGTGTCTAATTGCTGAGGGTCATTCTAAAAATTTGGGTGTCACGAAAATCCGTCGCAAAATTTTGTTATGGTACATGGAATGACTTTTTGGACTTCAAAAAAGTTTTATAGTTTAAAATAATTTTTTGTAGTTGAAAAAGAAAAAGAAAAAGTGGAGTTTTCGGCTGTTTTTGCGTTTTTGCGAACTAATTTTTGTGTGATTTTGAATAATTTTTGCATTTTTGGTGATTTTTAATCCCTTTTACCAAGTATTTTCATCATATTAACGTACAATATGCTTTTGCGATGACCAAATATGCAAAAAACGACAAATTCCATCACACTGACTTTTAGAAATTTTGTCAGACTCTTAGGACTTGAAAACTTTCAGAATTTCAAGCTGACTTTCAGAAATTTTACCAGGCTATTTTAGACTTTCTGGACTTGAAACTTTCTTCAGATTTCAAACGATTTTTTGAACTTGAAAAATTTCAGAAATTCTTACTTTTTCGATTTTGAAAATCTTCGTAGTGGTCAGTTGACTTTTGAACTGGGAAAAATTTAGATTGTTACGAAATTTGGCTCTCATAAGTACACTTCACAAGACATAATATTTTTTAAGTTTCTGAAAATCTCAAGAAATTCGTTTTCAAAGTTTTCAAAGGTAATTCAAATTCTACGAATATAGGATAATTTCTTTGAAAGCTGAATTTTTTTAAAAGGTACACAACTTTTTAATAGGTACTTTTTGAGTTAGAATTTTTGATTTTTTCAAAAACCAATTTCGCATAAAAATGGCGACTTTTCCATGAATTTTAAAGCAAACACGATTGTTTTACAATTGTATGATAGGCTTCCAACTCACGACGAACCAATCCTATTAAATCGGTCAAAATCTGAAGAATTTTTTTGCCCAGTTTCAATATTTATTAATGAGGATACAAAACGAATGAATTTTTTCGCAACAATAATAAATTGATTTTCACGACTCGACCTTGAAAGAGCCAGGGCTCGAACGCGTCGTTATAACAGGAGAAAAATGTACTAAATTATACTCGTAGAAGCGAGCATCATTTTCAAATACGATTACATTCTCGATACCATATACACATATAGTATAGGTTTTACATTTACTCGATTCGCAGCCCCGATAGCTCATTACGAGCAGCTTTACACCGATTTTGAATTCACCTCCCATCGATATCACAATGTGAACATTAATTCGGTCGACAAATGAATCGGAAAAATGGAATACGCGTCTGTGCCGAGCTCGGGTCTCGGATAAACGAAACATACGCGATTAAAACGATTATATGGTTTTTATTTGACATTTTAATGGGCTACGATAATAACCCTTGTGAAAATGGTTGTATAATCGTAGCCTTTGCTCGTATAATACGTATTACGTATATAAAAACGAGAGCGGACGTCGTCGTAGTCGTCTACTACCAATTTTCCTGCTTCTTTTGGGTTTGAAAAATATACCAGAAGGGTTAGTATACTTTGGCGTATATGGCTTTTTGTATGTACATCGGTTCGGTGTATATTTGGTGCGTATACGCGAGTGTATTTTCATTCGGTTTGTTTATCGTACACGTCGACGTCGTCGCATTCGATAAAAATTTCCACTCAAATCGTTGATTTTTTTTTTCGCTTTTTAATCGACACGCGAAGCGGTGTCGCGGCATCGTGACAAAATCTGCAGCTACAAGTTGGTACCCGGTCCCAGCTTGGTCGTTTATTAAACGGCGAAATAATACGAAAAGCGACGTCTTATGGTACAATCGAGCAGTACAAGATGGCGAATGGATAAAAATGAAGTTTTCCGGTTTGCCGATTCGATTGGGTATAGATGTACGAGTATTTTTCATCGAATAAAACCCAGAAGCGTCGAGTTAATGGAAAAATTTAATAATTTCAGTCTCCGCTTTCGGTTGTTTTCTCGTGTCGATAGGGCAGGAGCAGGGGTACGGAAAAATTCATCATATAATCGGAGACTTTCCTATCTTTATATAATCGACGAGTTGAATGTAAGATACTTGCAGGGCTGGGTGAAGAAAAACTAGCGAGTTTTGGAAATCAAAGCAACCTGCAGAGGGTCGAGGATTAAAGACAAATGAAGAAATTTTCATCTTGATTAACTTTTATGTACTTACAATATCGCGCATCAGCAGTGGTCTTGGGCCAGGATTTTCTTCATATTTGGACTCGAAAAGATGGGGAAATTTTTCAAGGCGATTTCACAACCAAGAAGAAATTATTCAATTTTCAAGAAAATTTTTGAACATGACTCAAAATTATGTCAAATGCCAGGAAAATATTTCAAATTCCGACAAAAATACCTAAACTTGAACCAAAAGCAGCGTAGAGTGATGTGAAATGATGCAAAAAATGTTCAAAATTTCACAAAAATTCGATACACTATAGAAAAATTAATTCGATTAAAAAAATTGAAAATTTTTCATTGCAGTGTGGCCAACTTTCGATTTTCGTAGAAAATTAATTTTCATCATCAAAAATTAGGGAATTAGGATTTTTTACGAAAATTTCGATTTTTCAGCAATCTGAAACTTTTCAACCCCCCCGGACTTGGTAGGTCACTTTGAGTGGTGTTCAATTTCAATTTCAATGGTCTAGGAAGGTGTAGAAACTTGAAGTTGAATTGAATTTTTTCAACTACTCCAAAATGACAAAAATCGTTTCTTTTTAAAAAATTAAGCTACAATGAGGACCTCTAATTCTACTCCTCTTTTAGGTAGGAAGCTGAAAGTTTTGTGCGAGGCTTTCTATTCAAAATGAATCTCTTTCCTTTCATATGGTCAAAATCCACGATGCATATCTATGTATTTTTTCGATCCATTCTAATTCTAAACATCTTTGGATTGTGAAAATTTCAAAGATTCTTCTAAATCAGATGACTTTTTGAAGTAGAAAAAATTTATGAGGGCAGATGATTTTTTGAAGTGAATTTTCAGAGATTCTCTGGTGTAAGAGATGATCTCTGAAATTTTCAAGCTCAAAAAGTCATCCATACATGGTAGCAAAATTTCAAGACGAAAAATCGGGACGCAAAAAATTATGACCCCCAACCCTCTTCTCCTTGCATCAGTCAAAAGAGATATTCATTTCAAAAAGATTTCTGTAGAAAACTCAAAAACAGTCACGAATTTTGGCTCATAATTTATGATAAAATTTGTGATTTTAGCTTAGGAGACATATAAAACAGTCATGATTTTGGTTTTGAAAAAAAAGCAAGGATCGAGCTTAAATTCAAAATTTGATACATGCTTTTTGATAATTCAGTTTTTTTAAAAAAGTCCAGAATTTGTAAAATAATGAATGATTATCCTGGTTAAAAAATCATGGGGATAGATCTTATTCGTGACTCATTTAAAATCATTAAGAAATTTTTAAAAAATTTGGTTTAAATTGAAAAAAATTAGACGTCAACTCTCAATTTGGGAAAATTTGTAATTTTTGGTTTTTAAATCTTAAAAAAGTCATTCTTGGTTGTGTCTATACCCAAAATCTAAATATGCAAAAAAATTCATATGTATATTTATCAAAGGTTCAAGGACCCTAATTCTCGATTTAAGATCCAAAATTCGAGCAAAATGGGATCTAGCTCCAAAAAAATTTATTAATTTGCATATTTTTAGGGATTCGTGATTATAATCCATAACTGATTGGAAAAGTCAAAATGTTACAATTTTTCGTTCGAGTCATTAAAAAAGTAAGAACTTTTATTCCGTATATAGTTGATGATTGAAAAGTTCTCTTTTAAAGCAACTTTTGATTTTAAATTTGATTTCCAGGGTAATTTTTGAAAAATTGAATTTTCTGAAAAAAAAAAGTCTGAACCGTTCTTGAGGATAATTTTGATATTGAAATTTTCTCTCGATTTTAAAAGACGAACTATAAAATTATATTATAGGTATAGTCGTTTTAACGAACACCAATGGAAATTAACCCTCGACAAAGATCCCCCCCCCCCATAGCAACACTTCTCCGAAACTACGAGTTCGGACCGACTGGAAGCGAATTTGAACGTTAAAGGAGGTCGTGGTATTTCGTCTACGCTTCGACTGTGATTCGAATTAATTATACATCGTTATACTATCGCGAACATAAATATTAGATTTTATTTTTTTTCGCCATCGCATTGTTTACAAAATAAGTACCAGAATAATAATAAGAAAAAAAACTGAAATAAAAATAAAACCAAAGTATGGAAAAAAACAAGGAATATTGCACATTAACAATAAAGCCGAATTAACACTGGCTGACGTAGACACCATACAGCCAAGTACACTCGAACGCGAAACTGTGCACAGAACGTCGCCATTAATCCATAACGAATAATGTTTTCTGTTTCGGATGATTTGATAGGAAACGGACCGTATCTTTGTAACGACCCGACAGAGTCTATAATAAAGGCTCGGAATAGATAATTTTTTTCTTTTCGCATTAAAATACCACGTTAAAAGAAACTTAAGTATATGTAGCAGAATTGTGTGTACGTTGTCGAGTGTATAATTTGTCAGTAAGGTTGAATTGTAGAATGACAAATGCTATATGTACGAATCGATATTGCAATTCAATTTAGTCGAGAATACTAAGAGTATACACATATATACAGTTTGATTCCATTTTACTCAATTAGGGTGTACTACGACGACGATGGAATTTTATATTGGTATATTTTTTTAATGATGTTAAGAGTTTCGATTTGGGTCGTATATGCGTGTCGAGTTGTTTATTTTATTGATGCAGCTAACTCGAGTGGCTGCGATTGTTATACAAGTCGAATTCCAATTGCCAATGATGATTTTTAAAGCTAATGCTAATGGATGGGTGCGAGGAAAAACGTATAGGTAATGGGGTGTTTTTGCCGAAGCCAGAAGCCAATGCTAAGGGTTTAGCGGTGGCTTTGTTGGGAATAATGAGGGGTGATTTGAGATCGCGTATACGAATGAGTGAACGTAATTGCGAATTGTTGAGTAAACGGGTTTGAGAGGTTTTTCTTTGGTGTGGTCATTAAAGAAATCAGGGATTTGAGTTGAGGTTTGGTTGGCTTAAAAAATTGTATTTTAATTAAGAAAGAATTTGAATGGACAGTTTTTTGGCTTGAAATGAACTTGTGGAAATTCACTAAAAAAAAGTAACTGTAACTCATGTACTTATAGGCACATTATTCGTATACCGAGGTCTAGGTAGTTAATTTGAGTATAAATTGAGTCATTTATTTTTAAATATGCACAAAAAATAATGCTGTATTTATTTTTGTTTCAGGTGAGTTTGCTGTTCTGTTACTGAATTTTATAATCTATAAAGTACTGCTGGCTTCGTGTCATGGCCTATTATCCAACTTGGTGAGTGATTTAAAAAAATTCAATGTTGTTTTTCTTACTTAAAAAAACAATTACCCCAATGACCAAAGCCATCTTTTGAAAGATTTGACTGAAAATTGGTGATAATGAAATTGATCATTGTCGATTTGTGAAACATTTACTCCTTTGTTTTATTTCTCCCTCAAAAAATATCTCAAACAAAGAAATAGGTAATGCTTTCAAAGAGTTTTGATCTTTTTCTTCTTTTAAATTTGGATTTTTCAAATTCAATTCAAAACTCTGAATTGTCCTAATGATTTTTATGAAATCGGATTTTTTTTATTTAGTAGAAGACTTTTTGAGATATGTATTCAGAGCTAAAAAGTACAATGGAATCAGTCTACAGAATTCAAACAATTTTTAAAAATTCAGAATTTTTTGAAAAAATGGAAGGGAGAGTTTTAGGTGAGTTAGGATGGACCGACATATTGCGAAGTGCTTCTAAGCGGCACAATACTAAATCCGCCACTGCCCTGTAGAGGAGCTGATCATTGGCTCCCTGCTCGCAATTTCATTGGTTGAGTTTTGAATGACGTAATGAGCTCAATCAATCACTCACATAGGTTTCTGTAGGAACGCTGACACTCAGACCCCGCTCACAATTTGATTGGTTGAATTCTCAGTGACGTAATGAATTGCATG
>FIZU01055608.1:0-21247 GCA_900064475.1 Pseudococcus longispinus
TGGGACTCAACTCGTACTTCGGCTTCAAAAACATGGGACTCAACTCATACATGTTTTCAGTTTTGGGACTCAACTCACCAACACCGACGCATCTTCATACATTTTTTCATAAATTCTTTCATACACCTCCGTATGCCATACCATAGCACTAATAAGATAACCGAAGGAAAAAAAAAACCCTCGTTATGAAAATAAAATCTCTGTAAATATCTGGAAAAAAGCATAAACATTTTACGTTTTAATATCCTTCTGCACAAGCACACACCGAACCAGAGCCAAAGCGTTATTTTTTCTCTTCTACAATGCTGCCCTAATTAATAAAATACACGGAAAATTTTTTCATCCTCTTTATCAAAACTACGCGTCGCGTTCTATGTAATTTGGATATTTTATTAATTCTACGAAAAAAATTTCTGTCGTCGGAATAATTTTTGCATAAAAATCGCATATCGAGCTGCGAGCTATATCGCAGATAACCTATTTTACTAAATTGACGAGGAAATTCATGCATCGTCATTGTTGGTAAAGCGTGGACTGAAGTTTTCAGCTGGAAACGTCGCCTTTTTTTTAATCGGATAAATTTATCAATCCACGTAATCTAAGTTTACATAGATAAATTTTGCTGCAGGTCTCGTTCATTTCAATTGATGATGTTAGGATTATAGAATGAACTACGAGAATAGATTTTTAAGCGAATAGTGAATTTCACACCGCGACTGAATTTGAGTGACTTTTCGAACAGGAGAAGAAAAACAGAATATGTAACAAAATTTCAAAATCGAAATAGAATTTTGTAAAAGCTTCGGCAGGATGTTTAATCCCCCCCCCCTCCCCTCCTCCAATCAGAAAATGGGAATGATTTCGAATTTTGTACAAAATGCTCGAATTCAAAATAAAAATTAGTACACAATAAAATGAGCCAGATCAGAGAAACATTTTTTAAAATAAATCAATAAAGCAAGATACAACTTGAAATTTCCATTTTTTTCACTTCGAGTTGTAAATCGGGGACAAATGAATTTTTAATGAATTTTGAGCGACAAATGTAGGACTTTTTCAACGTTTTCAGTTTCATTAAACACCTTTGCTACCTAATGACGTTTCTCATTGTTTCCAGTTCTTCAAGGAAGTACGAGTATCATAAAAATTTGTAAAAAGATACCAATAAAATCTTCAAAAATACAATAAAAGTTGCTATTAAAAATGTTTACAAAATCTTTAAAAATTCTGTTGTGGAGTATTTTGGGGGTCTAAAACTCAAAGAATCGTGTTTTTTTCGAAAATGACCCATATTTGAGACATTATAGCTCCTCTCCAGAAAGACCTAAGGGGCTAAAAATTTATATGGAGAGTTTTCAACTCAAAATGAACAACATATTATCAAAAAAATAGCAAAATCGAAGAACATTTTAAAAATCCGCTTCACCCTAATTTATATGTATTAAGGGCGGAGGAGAGGGGGATATCTGCGTCAAGTTTTTACGTCCTGAAATTTGGTTATCCTCTATGACATTGTGTGCTCAGAAAATTTCAAATTGTAAAAGTGGTTCAAATCATTGTAAAAATATTTAAATTTTCGTAAGCATTTAAAACAGGATTGAATCAGCCTAAAAATCAATCAAATTGTTGAAAATGTTGTTTTGAAATGGTCTAAAATTAATAAATATCCGCGCAAATATTGTAAAAATCATTGGCGTAACTGAGGGGTGGGGGGGGGGCCACTTGCCCCTCCAATATTTTTTCGTAATTATAGGAAAATTCATGAAACTTTTGCTTTTGGATGCCTTTTTTGCAAAAATTTTAGCCCTCGCTTCGCTCGGGCTCCATAACTTCATTTCTGTCAACAATATATGGATTAAAAAAAAAAAATTCGTAAAAACTTCAACTTTTAGATGCATTTTTTCCTAAATTTTTCGCCCTAGCTTCGCTCGGGCCTAATAACTTGCCTTCTGATAATGTAAAATTTTATAATTGTAAATCAAATCCTATTTTTTCAATGAAATTTCAGCTTTTGAATACATTTTTTTGAAAAATTTTTGTCCTCGCTTCTCTCGGGCTCTTTAAGTTTCTTTCTATTAACAAAATATGAATTTTTGAACAAAATTTTCGGTAAAACTCCAATTTTTGAATGCATTTTTTGCAAAAATGTTTGCCCTCGCTTCGCTCGGGCTCACTATTTTCCCTTCTTTCAACGAAATGATGTATATTTTTAAACATTTTATGCCTAAACTCGCTTTTTTTCCCCCTCAAATGGCTGTCTGGCCAAATGGCTAGTGTTAAGTTTCATAAAAGTAGAACAAAATAAATTATAAACAATTGGGACAAATATCCCTTGATTAAAATTACCAATTTAATGACCACTGGTTTGAATTTAACTAATCCCTCTATCGATGAAAAAGCAGTGCTATTGGTATTTCTATACCAGCCCTTACAATAAAGATACCTTTAATATGACTCATACGACGCTATCGAAAGTAGAAGACACTTATCTTTTTATAAGAATTCAGTCTTAGACTTCACTTGTACTTGTAATGTACTAGAAAATTTTGTCACCTTAATAAACCTCAATTAATCAATTTTAAATGTTATTATTTTTTAATTAAACGTCTCACGAGATCGAACAGCTAGCTTACTGCAACTATGACTAAAAAAAATATAACCACCAAAAATTACTCGTACTATCATGTATACAACCTTGCCCCCCCCCCCACCCAATATTTATTCTAAGTTACGCCAATGGTAAAACTTGCCAAAAAATCACAACAATGATTTCATAAGTCATTAAAAACAAGTCAAAAAATCTTGAAAATCGTAGAAAATTTCGTAAAAATTGTTGAAATAGTCATAAAAATTGGTTAAAATATCAAAGAAATGCTCCCAAAGACAATTTGTCGAAAATCTCGCACAAATCGTTAAAATTTTCATAAAAATTGTTTAAAATATAAAAAAGTAGTTAAAAAATCATGAAAATTGTTAACACTGTTTTTGTAATTGTCGAAATTTTCGCATAGATTTCTGAAATTTTTCAATCCAATTCCAAAAAGTCTTTTGGCTAACACGCAAGTCAGCTGACTTTTTGGATTTTTTCGCCTTGAAACAATTATAATGAACTTCTTAACAAATTCGATTCCATCGTAGGCAGTTTTTAATACCATTTCAAGAGAACAATACTCTCTTCTTCGTAATCAAGTATTCTCCACGGGTTTCGCAGAATTTACAGATAACTAATTCGAGGAAATTCCCATTTCTTCGTATTTGTTTATTCGATAAAAATAACCACGAATCAATTTATATTGGGAAACCACAATCACTCCATTTGGCTTCAAATTAATTTATTTCTGTACAAATAATTTCATTTTCTCATACGAATCGTTGATTAATGATGAAAATTTCACGCTCGTATAACCACGCAACTACACGTACTGTCTGTTTTTTTAAAAATATTACGACATACATCGTCCAATTAAATCTTCTTTTTATTTTCAGCTGCATAAAGCGTATAATACAAAAAATGCTTCGTTTTCCGAAAGCAGCAAATAACACCGGGACAAGCAACGATGCAAACACATGACCCGGAAATGCACACATAGTTACTCTCGTTCTTGTATTTTTTAATAAACGTATTTCTTGGATTTTTGTTTCGTACAAAACAAGTTGAATTAAACGAATACGGTAATGAAATTTTTCAAGTTATATTTCTTTCCAGGCGGCGACATCGTGAAACAATGAAAAATTCATCTTGATTTAGTAATAAAATTTTCGACGTTTTTTTTCACAGGCATTGTAACTAAATTCGTCCAAAAAAAAGTAATTTTAAGAATAATTTTTTATCAAAAAAGTAACTAATCAAACTCAAACGCTAATTTTTTGCGATGACCAAAACAAAAAATTTCCTGACAAAATTCCGTCACGCTGACGCTAACTTTTAGACATTATGTCAGATTTTTTGGACTTACAAAAAAAATTTCTCAAGTCGAAAAAAATCTGACAAAATGTGCCGAAGTCAATGAAAATTTAAGAATTTTTCAAATCCAAGAAAGTCTGACATAATGTCTAAAAGTAAATAAAAATCTAAAAAACTTCTCAACTCGAACACAGTCTGATAAAATGTTTCAAATTTAATGAAAATTTAAGAATTTTCCGAGTCCAAAAAAGTCTGACATAAAGTCTAAAAGTCAATTAAAATAATAAAATTTTTCTAAGCCCAAAAAAGTCTGACGTTATGTCGTGCTTGGACTTGAAAATTTTTTTAGATATCTAAAAGTCAATGGAAATCTGAAAAATTTTTCAAGTCCAAAAAAGTCTGATATAATGTCCAAAAGTTAAGTCTGACAAAATGCCTAAAAGTCAGCATTATCTCTAAAATTTTTCTAAGTCCAAAAAAATCTGACATTATGTCTAAAAGTCAGCGTTACACACAATTTCGTGACGATTTTTTATGACGGAATTTTCCACGAGATCACTCCCTACAACAAAAGTATGTAAAATCTGTCTAAAAGTCATAAAAATCCTCCAAAATTCCGTAAAAATTATTGAAATTGTCATAAATACCAAAAAATCATAAAAATCGTCAGAAATGTTGTTTTAATTGTCGAAGTTTTCACAAAAATTACTAAAAATATTGTAAACAGGGTCAAAAAGTAACGAAATCCGTCAAAAATCTGGTGAAAACTGATGAAATGTTCAGATTTTTCAAAATTTCAATGACTTTTTCGCCATTTTTGTGCTATTTTTATTGCGTTTCATGAAAATGTGTAAGTATCATAACGTTTTTTATGACATTTCATTCATTTTTACATTTTCCACTGATTTCTAGGAATATTTTCACAATTTTTACAAAATTTTTGATACTTATTATGACTTTTCTGACTCTTTTTATGTAGTTTTTAGAGATTTTTAGGGAAATTCAAAAAATTTGAACGAAAAAAAAACACAAAATTTCACAATAGATATTTATTTGGAAGTTGCAATCGATGGGTTGATTGTAAGAACAACCAGAATCAAAAATTCGAAAAAAAATTTTCATTTCAGTTTTTAAATGAAAATTTTAGGAGAAAAACGATGGTGATAAAAGTTTTAAAAAAAAGTTAGTCTTCATCAAGTTTTATCAATTTTAAAAGTACGTATTTTAGTTGAATTTGTTTAAAAAACAACCGTAGTCATAATTTTTAAAAGGAAAATTGCATAATTTTTTTCAACATTTGGAAAATGTTTTATAACATTTCTTAGCATTACGAAAAATTCAACGAATAATCAATACTCACTGAATAAAATTTTCACCCCCCCCCCCCACATGATTTGAGTAGGTATGTTAATTTGGTCTCCTGAAATTTTTTTATTTTTTGGCAATGGTTGTTTTTACAACCAAGCTCTCAATTCCCCATTTTTACTGATAACTTGAAAATCACGAAAAAAGTAATTCAAGTACCTAACTTCTGAAGAAAATGGTAAAAAAATAACCAACGATGAAAAAAGTAACCAGTAACGATGCCTGCTTTCATATTTCCTTTTTTTTTGTACCATCTGAGACTTCGCCGAAACCACGAGTTAATCCAACTTTTAAAATGGTGATACATTGTACACATAGATAAAAAATTGCATTAACGAGAAATCGTACAAAAATTTAACGACGAAAGTCCGCCCATTTTAAAAATATACTCGAGTACTACAATAATAACACGAACTGCGACAGCAGCCACGACGATGATGGCGACGGATAAAATGTACACACAATCGTAATAAAATTGCAATCAAATACGAGGCGACAATTCCGTTTTGGGATGGCCGTTGTGTGTACGTATTGGAGAATACATTTCGCCAGCATTCGAATGCAAATATATGTACCACCTTTTTCGCTACCATTTGTTGATACAGCACTGGCAGGCCATTATCGATAAATTTACACTCTCGATACGCGAACGGTTATCATCATAATTCTCCGGAATAAATTTCGCAAGGTGCGTACGATGTTAAAAAAAAGCTCGAGAAAAAAGCCCTAAAAAGCAGAAAAGTAAAAATCCACATGTGGAAAGAAAAATTCGCAGCTCACGGGGTAAACTGTAATCGCGCAAACCGGGGTAAAGTTTTTGTCTCGGAGCTCTTGGTCGTAATTTTCGTCGATAACGCACACCGTTTATAGGGGTACTACACTGGCAGACACGACGACGAGGACGAGAACGCGAAAGGGGGCGAAAATCTCGCACAACTTTACCACCTCTAATCGAATGGTGGCGAATGCAGGCGGGAAAAAGGCTTCAGCCTTTTCATTCTCCCAACGCTTTTCGGCGACTTTAGTCGTTCACGAACAGGCAATGAAGCCGGAAGCTACCGTACCCGAGTCTTCGATCGTGAAATTTCGCGATTCGGCCCTCGAAAGCCTCTATCAAACTTATAATCTGAAACAGAAACGCGCTTCGACGGAATGCTTCCTATTCGCTTGCGCTTTGTACGACGTGTACGCTTTGGTCAGCGAGGACCGTCTGCACCTGCAGATGGCCGCTTTTTTCGTGATCGATTGCTTGTTGTGGATTTGGTGCAAATGGAGTCCGAAACCGCTATGGAAGCTGGTACCGATAGTGGCCGGTCAAATACCCGGTATACAGCTCGTTTGTCGGCTCGTATTCAACGATTTAGTGATCTCCGGTAACGACGATCTCGGATGGGCCATACTGTTCGATTTTTTATTATTCGTCACCCTGCCTTTATCATTATTTTGGAGTGTGATATTTAGTTTATCGTTGTGCGCCGAATATCTCACCGTTGTATCGTATTTAGCCATGCGTAGGAATACCATTAACGTTTATCATAAAGTAAGTACCTAGCACCTAGCTAACCTACCCATGTTTTTACAACTCGCTATAGCAATTATCTCCCAGCCACCGTATAAATCTAACGTACCTCGACCCTCGAGCCACATTTTCCCTCAAAAGAAAACCCTCTCGTTCGGTTCGTGCTCTTAATTTACACACTCGTGATATACCACTAGCTAGGTATGTTTCTGTTGTACTCTCTCTCTCTCTCTCTCTCTGCGTTAACCTTATACTTCTTATTTATCGTGTCTACCAACGTACTACCCTCTAGGTACATTACCTTGCAAAATCGTTACACCATTCACGCGAACCAAGTATACGAAATTTTATCCTTATTTAGCACGATACATCTACTCACCACCCGTCTCCCCAGCGATGAAAAACTTACACGAACGAATACTCGAGCCGTGCCAAAATCGCAAGAAAAAAACCTGTTGTTATTCCATCGGTGGTATTTTGGCAACCCCTAGCACGCATACCGTCGCATATCATGTCCTCGACACGTCGCCGCACGATTATCATTTTTCTTTTTCAATAAAAAATATAGATTTTTTCACTTAAAAAAAGCCACCACAATAAGTTCCTCATGTCGAGCTGTACGACGCATTCGTCATACGAGTATAAAATGTGAACGCTGCAAAATATACGACTACGTACTGTAGGTCTAGGTACCTACGTAATACTTATCATAATATACCGAGTTCGATATCATCGTAAACACGCTTACGCTGGTATCGACTACTTCGACCATGTAATTCCATGTAAAAGCGAGCTTGCTCCTTGGTTACCTCAATGACGAGTCGATGACCAGATATAGCTACCCTCACCTTTGTGAAAAAGTTTTTATCGACTGGAAAAAACCGCGATTCGAGTAATTCATGGAAAAACTGGTATAAAATCGAGGGTAAAAATATGGATTTTTTTTCTCGTTCAAAAATATAAAAACCGAGGTAAAATGCGAACTTTTTTTGCGCGCTAAAAGTGAAATGAGACGTGTAGGTAGGAATATCTCAGGGCGACCATCGAACTATTTTTTTTTGAACTTTCGCAATATTGTTTTTCGAAGAATTACGTATGTACCTGTATAAACTACCTACCTTATCTACCCACGTAGGTCGTAGGTTATTTTTATACAAATGTAAATGCAAACAGAAAAATATCGAGATGAAACGACGACCGGAGAGGTTGAATTTTCCTGATTTATAAAAGGCAAGAAAAATAAATAATGTAGAGGGCGAGTTACGTACATAATCGAAATTACACACACATTGAATTTCTCAGATGAAAAAACGTTTCCTGTTCTCACAGCGAGGCGGAGGAGAAATGGTGAAAATTGCAGCCGTACTAAAAACTTGGAAATATGTAAATTAAAATTTTCAAGTTTATATTTATTGGAATTTTAAAAAGGAAACGGTTGAATGAAAAATTACAGAAAGCCAAAATACTGTAATTTGAATGAATAAAAAATCAACTTGTAATGGTATCTGAGGGTCCAATGAAGAGTAAAAAGTCGTAAGCTAATTTTTATGAAGAACTTTGGAATAAACCTCTTAAAACTTTTGCAATTTTTCAAAAACTCATTTCAAAAAAAATAAGGGGAAAAGCTCGTTTCAAAAAAATATTCTGCTTTTTCGTATAATTTGAATAATCGAGGGAGAAAAATCTACCGATTAATAATTAATTAACAATTGACTAATATTCCTGTCGTTGGTGGAATTTCGTTGGATGAGAAAAGCCCTGAATTTGTTATATTTCGTATTTTAAAACCCTAAATTAAGGAAAAAAGGAAATCAAAGTGAAAAGGCGAACAAAACTACGGAGATGATATTATTTTCATGGTTCAAAAATTCAAGAGAGGTAAATTTTTTGATATATCTACCTGCGCCATATACCGTAAGATGGGGCTTTTTCAGAAGGAAACACTGAGCGACTGTAGAAAGGATTTTTTAACGACTTTCAGTTTTATGATTCAAGGCTCCTTTGAAAATTTTTGGAACTCGATGATTGAAAACAAATCTGCTGGTCGAGACGAACATTTTTTTAATGGTAAAAATTAGATCAATATTAGGAAAGGATAGGAAATTGTAGAAAGAGGTTTTTGACGAATTTTTACTGAATTTTTGAGTTTCTTGGGCTCTAAATTCGTAAATTTATAGGTCAAAATCGATTTAATAAGTCTGGGCGATCGTAAAAAAGTTTCTTGGAGGAAGCCTTTTTTACTATTCTTGTAACTTTTTGGCCTCCAAACTTGAAAAAAAAAATGAAGAAATTTTCAAAAAATTTACGTCAGTGACTGCTTTGAACAAACCGTTGTAAAAATTGACCAGCGCGTGAAATAGTTACTTTGAAAAGTAATCGAGCATTATCTTGTTAAAAAATGTTGACCATTACAAAAAATCCCCAAATATGAGCTACACTTGCCAAAATTCATGAAAATATACACATTTTCAGAAATTTTCAAGACTTTCGACAGTTTAATTCCCCCTTCCCTCCCCCCACCCAATTCTCCCATCTTCAAAGGTGGAATGTTTTCAATTTCAGCACAACTGCTTAGATTCTAAAAAAAAAATCAGTAGGTAGTTTGAACGAAATTAGCAGCTTTTCGCATGTCTTTCAATTTTAAATACATTACGATTCAAATTTTTCATTTTTTTCAATTTATGGGATAAAGAAGAGGAAAAATGAATTTTTAATGAATTTTGATGAAATAATGCAAAAATTTTGAGTCAAGTGTAGGACTTTTTCAGCCCTTTCAGCACCTATACGATTGATAAACCAAGATGTCCAACAAAATTTCCAAATCAGAATTCAGCACATTTTCAGGACTTTTTCCAAATTTTGTAACATGTTTAGCACGATGTTTCCCCACTTTCCGAGCCCCCCCCCGGATTTTCGTATGAGTAGTACATATTTTGAATACAAAGAATGGAATAGGTACCTATTTTTTTTTACCTTCCCTTCATTCTCAGCCATAAATTAAAATGGAATAAGTTGAATTTATCAGTAGCGTAGTCAGACAGTCATTCGGGGGGGGGGGGGGGGGGGGGGTTGGCCAGAAAAAAATTTAAGTTATTGAGTTCGAGCGAAGCAAAGGCGAAAATTTTTGCAGAAAAAGGCATTCGAATTCAAAATCAAAATTTTGATAATTTTCATAATATCATTAATGATGAATGGATATGATCGAGGAAAATTTTATAATTTTGAAATTTTCAAGTAATTTGGCGATGTCTGTGGCCCAACCTACCCCCCCTCCCCCCCATTCGGCCCTGGAGCAACCGGAGACAAAATTTCATATCCTGAAGAAAATTCGAACGAATTTCGTATTTGGAGCCGACTTGAGTTATAAAAATTTGTGTGCCCAAATTGGACATTTCTCCCTCTATACCAAGATTACTTAGGGCTAACACTTATTAGGAAAAATTATGACGCGTGGATAGAAAATACTCACTCGTGGGAACTGGGAGCACATTATCGACAGTTTGACGTAAATTGTTATTTAATTTATGTATTATGACGCTAAAGCTCGGATACCTGCGTCTTTCTGCGAGTCAAAGGATGTGCGCAAGATGTGGCGTAATTCATTAATAATATTGTTCACCGAATGGTAGCCCCGTCAGGCTATTAAATCCTCGAGCCAAATGCGTTATATCGCGTCGTGATTAGTAGACGAGTGACAAATGAAGCGAAGAAAAAAAAAATCAAGAAATAGAAGAGAGTCGAAACGACGCGACGAAGAATACATAAGTCTGCCGAGCGATCTCGACGTTTCGTATAGCTTTCTACCTTAAAGCCAAAGGCACGCGATTCATTAGTTAAAATAAAATTTAAATTGTTCCCGAGAGATTGTTCGTACCTTATCTACGTAGTGTAAGGCTAAGTCTATACATATATTACGCATCGTTGAAATTTTTCTTACTCTTTTGGATCGTGTGTGTGGTATTGTTATCGAAAAAAGACAGAAAAATTGCCAAGCTGCGAGAGACGATTAGCTGTAGGAAAGCGAGGTGATCGTTTTTATTTCGTGGTTACTAGTTGAGTAGGCTAGATACTAAATTAGGCTATTCTAAGACAGGATTTTCAAATTACCAGGAAAGAAAATAGAAGGCGATAAGACGGCGCATATTTCACAGATCGTGACAAGATGTGGATGGTTGCGGTATGAAATGAGCGAAGTTTAGAACACTAATGCAAGCACACTTCACGCATTATACAGGGTGTCCTTACTTCCATTCGAAAGAAGGTAGCAGGTGACAGTACTCGCCAAGAGCAACACATATGCTCACGTACCCGTATAGTCTTAGTGTATTCTCAAAATTGAAGGGGCTACGATATTTCCAAAATTGGAAATTGAAATTTTGACGGTGGTTGGAAAAATATGTTATACCGGATGGCTTTTAGGACTTGGAAAATTTCGTTTACGTCAAGGGACACCGCCTGAAGGGCTTGAAACGAAAATCGAAGAGGTGTTAATTATTCTTTGATGTTTCATCAGAATGTCATTTATCGTTGTTTTTTTTTCTTTCATTTTTTCTTCGATTTTTTTTGCCACATCCAGTGAAAACCTTTTACAAAATCGTAGAACTCGAAAAACAAAATTGCAATGTGTTCACGTGGCCTAATCAAAAAATGGAAGGAGCCGGAAGAATAATAGAATTTAAAGTTGCCAAAAATTTAGTCTAAAAATTGTAAAATTTGAATTTTCTCAAGGAGTCGCGCAAAGTTTCGCCAAATTGTTCAAAAATTGTCAATTTAATTCAATTTTCGTACAATTTGACCAAGTTTTTCATCGCATTTAGCTTTTAAAAAATTGAAAAAATGAAAAAATTTAACTAATTAATGCGTAGATATTTGCTATAAATCGTTTGCAGGTTTGATCCGTGCTCAGATTTGGTGACTCGGTCGGCCTTTGTTCGGGCATAAAGGGGGGCGGAGATGCGGCGAGTATAAGGGCAACGAGAATATGTAGAAAAATAGGACGTGGAAACGAGGACGAGGGTACGCGAAAATTGAAAAATCGACGCCGTAGTTTTTCTCTCATTCCTGGGGGTGTGTTTTTAAGTGATAAAGAAAATGTCGTCGTTGGCTGATGGTGGTTCTTTTTTTTTCGACGTTGTCTTCTTCTTCTTCTAATACACCAACAACGGACGGATTTACTCGGGTTGTTTTTTTCCTACTACCCTTAAGGTGAAAGGATTAAACTGCTTGTACAAATCGAAAATTGTATAAAGGCTTCGCGAGAGTTTTAATAATATTCGCTGATACGGGTACTCGTTAACGCGACACCTAAACCGCAACGTATGAGGGTGGAGGGGAAGGGTGGCATTATGACTTCTACGACCTGCGGGCGTTATTCGTATAAATCGGATGCGCGCCTTAAAAAGAACCTAGAAATTGACTGTATTAAAAATTGACGTCGAATTCGCGACGACTAAATTAAACTGTGGCTATTAAAAGACTGCGATTTGATAAATTCCCCGAAATTTTTATTCGTTTCTTTCGAGGAAAAATTCCCCAAAAAATTGTAATTTTCATTTTTTGATTTAAAATAGTAGGTATTATTGCGATATAAAATTTTCGGTGTTTTTCACAATTTTTTCTGTATAATCGCGTTGTTTTGCTGGTTAAGTACCTACTATCTACCATTTTTTATGCGAATTGAAGGGGTACACTTCGGAACATCCTATCGACGATGATGATCGATGGGGAGGAAGAGATAAGGGGATGAGACCGTTGTGAAAAAAGCAGACGAACTTCGTCTCTTTATGAAAAATAAAAAGAAGAAAAAGGAAAATCGTGGAATAAAAATTTATAGGGTGTTGGAAATTGTTAAATTCGAATAAACGGGATAGATATCAAAAGGCCCGGCGTTCGAGGTTAATCTTCCATAGTTAAACTATACCGAATGTAATCGAAAATTTAAAACGAAAAAAATTGAAAATTGCTGTTTTTTTTCTAAAAGATGAAAAAACAAACTCTTCGCACAAGTTTTTCAAAAGTTGATGATGGAAAATTAGCAACGTTTGTTGAAATTGGAAAAATGAAGAGGTTCAAAGCGAGCGGAATAAATGAAAATTGAAATATCTGCAACGTGTGCTGACGTACCTAGTTCATTTTCAAATTTGGCTTCTATTTTTTGCCGATTGCGATAATTAAAATGGCATATTTTCAATTAAAAATTAATCGAGGTAGAATTTCGACGAAAATTGTCGTTTCTAATTCGCGCGAATATGTACTTGTTTAAAGTTTTACGAATTTTATTTGTAATTAAAATGTCGAAACTCACCTTTTTTGACAAGTAGGCTCCAGCGTGGCTAATTGACTTTCAACCACGGCAATCGGTAATCGTAAAATATCGTAAGGGAAAATTTTGTCTGCGTGATCGGGACACTTGGTGTAAAATAACGAAAAAGTACAATTTCGCAGCCGAATGCCGATTCAACGATTGAAATTTTCCAACAAACCGTAACCGTATCTATATGACGGACGAAAATCGACTTCTGAAGTAAAAATTGCCGACGCGAAAATGATTATTTGTAATTTTTCGACGAAAAAAGAAGACGAGAAACGAATTAACAAAAAACACTATCGAATGGAAAAAATAATTGAAAAAATGATACGTTCGCGTGGAACACGTGATAAAAACCAGCACGTAAATTGACGCAGACGTCGCGCAGTTCACAAACGAGTACAACCTACTATTTCGACGGCTACAGACGAACTGGAGAGCGGAGATTGAAATACGGAGAACTGGAATGGGCAATACTCGCGAAGAAGGCAATACGCCGCCGTACGGTGTTGTCGAGTACTCGTAATTTCGCGCCCGCGCCGCTCCGCTCTGGCTCGACGGTCGCGAATCAAGAGTTGGCAATTCCTCCGGTGTTGAAGATGATGCTGCGATGAGATGAGGTTTGCTGTTATGGTCCACAACGACGCGACACTGTGACTACGGGTTTGTGTGTTGCGGAGGACGAGGGGGAGGGCAAATGAAGCCTCGAGCTAATAACGTTTTCACCTTCGGGGTAAATTCTTTGTTTTCTTTAAAAATGGTTGCCGCGTAGCGCCCGAAGACTAGACGATTGTCGAGATGAATCGCTTCCAAAATCTAAACCTATTAATGTTACCGCGTAGTTTAGCCATAGGTATAGGCATGTAGGCAGTCTCGACGACGAGCTAAATTGTCTTATCGACGTAGAATTTCGCCCTTATGGCATTTTTGCCCTTTTGGATAGCGTCGTGGCCGGCCCTTCGGCGACCCGAGCCGGATATACTGTATATATTGTGGTATGTAGTGGTTGAGATTCAGATCGGGGTCGTGATCAGTTGATATAGATGAGTAGGAAACTACGTGTCGTGTGTTGGCAAAATGTCAGGCATATTTCCATCGAAAATTACCCATATTTGCCGAGCGATGAGAAATACGCGCGGAATTCCAATTCCAAAAAATACCGTAGGTCTTTGAAACCGACATTCTGCTCTGATCAACTCGAAATGACTGGAACCTAGTTACCTACACCTGAAATTACTTGTACCTACGTGTTGAAATTCGCGAAAGTATGTACGTTTACTTGACGAATTGATTTTGGTGTCATCGAAATCTAGCCACACATGACACCCTCGTTTCTTTCTTTATCAATATAATTCTGTAGTGTCTCGTCTTTGAATCTGATCTTTCATTTGCCACGTGCTTTCTCCTAGTCCTAAATCCAGTTCTATTGTCTTTTCGTCTCCAAACCTGCTGTTTTCCACCTTCCGCTTCCGCTCCATAACTAATGTTAGCATTTTCCTAAGGGTTTAGTGTCCCGAGTATAAAAGCTTGAAGAACTACCTACTTTTTTTCACTTTCCCTCCAACCCCTCGTGTCGTACAATTAGTTGAATTCATCAATGGCGTTGGCAGACTACCATTAAAGGGGGAGAAGGAGGTAGCGAGAAGAGAATCGATTAATTTGAAATAATTTCCGTTATTTTGTCAAAAGAAGTAGATTTAGTGAATCCGAGCGAAACGAGGGCGAAAATTTTTTCAGTAAAAGGGATTCAAAAACTGAAATTTCATGATTTCGTTCCTTATTTGAGTCGTTAGTTGGGTTCAGAACCTCTCGAGTTCCTTCTTAAATTATGCTGATTGAATTTACGAACGTGTTAATGTAGGTAACTTAATTTTATTGGCGTATGAGAAATTATTATTCAAAAAAAGTCCCCGCCATTTCCATACGACCCATGAAACTATAAAACATGGGAATATGCTTTTGCTCGTTGAATTTTTCAAGCCCATAAGGTCGTGATATTTGGAATTTTCTTGAAATTTCCCAAATCCAAAAAGTCATTTGAATTCTGAAAGATTTTCCAAATTCAAAAAAGTCAAACAAAATGTCTACCTATCTAAAAGTCAGCATAACGAAAGTTTCGAATTCCAATTCCAATTATCTACTAAAAGTCAGTAGAAATCTGAAAATTTTTCCAAATTAAAAAAAGGAGGAAAAAATGTCTAAAAATCAGCGTTAGGTAAAAAGCTGTCTGGCAGAATGTCTGATTTGAACTTTCTTTAAATTTTTTTAAGCGCACGAAGTTAAAATTTTTCAAGTTCAAAAAAGTTTGACAAAATGTCTGAAAGTCAGCGTGATCTCTATAATTCTCCAAGTCGAATAAGTCTACCTTACAAATGTCAGAAAATTACCCTCATTTGTAAAATTTTCCAAGTTCAAAAAGTCTAAATTGTTTGTCTGACAAAAATTTCTTAAGGTCGGCATTAGATATCTAAAGTCAGTGGATATCTGAAAAAAATTTCAAGTTCAATAAAGTCTGAAAAAATGTCTAAAAAATCAAATGTATGTAGACCTAGATACTCCCATCTGAGTCACAAGTTTTCCACCCCCTCCCCTCCCCATCCTTATGATATCAACTTCGATGTTTCTTTGCACATTTTTCTACACACTGGTGTGAAAAGGCGTTTATCTTGAATTGGAGAATTTTATTGGAAATGTGGAATTTATTCCTTTTTTGTCGTGTCCTGTATTGCAAAAAAGTTGCCGAGTGTTCGTTACAGCTCCTAAGCTCCTCCACATTTAATCGATTACCTACGCTTTTAATCGAATTCGATTAATGTACTTGACTAATTTAGAAACTCTCGAACCATTTTACGAAATTATTCTTACGTTTACGATTTATATTGTTTCAGCCGAAGATTTCAATTACTGGAGTAAACTTGATTCGCGAAGACGAGAAGCTGACCGTCGCAAAGGACCCTGTCTGCAATATCCATCCGTCATGCAGGGTGTACGAGTAAAATACAGGTAAGAATCCATGAAAAATCGCTCACCACGTTTTATTTTTTACAACGCTTAAGCTTTCTCGCCATGTACTCGAATACGGGACCCGTTTGTGAAAAATTAATCACCTCGAGGCGACGCTTAGTACCGTTTATTTTTAAAATTTTCAAAGAAACGAATTTCCTGGGCAAAAGCGAAATTTTTTGAAAAAAATCGTAAAATTTTTCCATCATCTTATTCGAGTCGGTATAAATAAACGCTTTTTAGATTCGTTCAATTTTGCCATCGTCGTCGTACGTATAGGTAGGTACCTACCTACAACAAATTAGAAAAGCGCCAATTTCTCGCTAATATATCTACGAGGAGGTAAAAGTCTGTCGAATGCTTTTTCTTTGACGAACATTGGTACGAATATTTTATGATTAAATTTGCAAATACTCGCAGAACAAAATGGGAAAGAATAAACGAGCTTTTTGTAGAATTTAATTATCGCGTATGTAATCTGAATGGCGGTTTTTAACTCAATTTTTTTTTTTTTTAGGTAATGTTTTGGTTTTTATTCAACGCGAAAGTAAAGAGGACGATTTTTACACGATTTCAATTGAAATATTCGAGACATAGAAGACCGCGTACCGTACCACGTATCGATATTGGCGACTCTTTCCGAAATCGTCGAATACCTCACCTACTAAAATCAAACGAAATATTTACCGAAGAGCGGGCGAGGCGATGGTGGTGGCGGTAACGGCGGCAGCTACCCGAGCTACCTAACCTATGATACGGCGGTGGCGGACGTACAGAGGTGACTGTGGTCATTAGTCGAAGCGACGAACTAATCGAATTGTAGAAATGCGATATTTATCGTTAATTTATACTGTCGCCGAACATCGCGAAAATATGCTTTAATGTAGAATATTCAATATTCATGGTCAAATGGTGAAACCTCGTCGTCGCGTCGCGTCGCGTCCTATATGTACTCGTACTCGTACTCGTAGTCGTACGTACGAGCGACGATGAGATGGAGATGAGCCGAGCTACCTGTATCTGTATTTATCTATGCAGTCTCGTCTATAACTGTGTAGCTGTAGTGTAGACCGTACGAGATGTTGTAGCAAAAACCACGCCACATGCTTCATAATTGCCCTCGTTTGACCATAAAAACATGCATCCGTACGTACGTCTACGAGTACGTACATTTATACGAGTAGGTTTAGACCGTTCGTGCCCCGCTGCAGTATAGGTACCACGTACTAGGTAATAGCCAATAGGTAATATAGGTAAAGGTATCGCGAATATTTCAACTCAACGTCCAACGTCGCTCCGTACCGGCTGTAAAATAATAAGCTTTCTTTTTGACGCGGCTAGACCGCTTCTATATACTCGTAGTTATAGTATACGAGTAGATAGGTAGCTGGGTACTACCGACGATGCTGGTAGTGTACCTATACATATAGCCGGAGCAGCGTATACTTTTCTGCAGCTCACCGCCGCGCCGCACGTAAACACCTTTCCGTCTATTTGTCTCTCTCGCTCGGTGTGCCATTACTCTAGCTTGTTAGGCCGTATTATATATTCAGACCGTTGTACCTTTGAGAAAAAGAGGCTTCGTTAAAAGCGCCCGCCGCCGAGCCGTCGTACCGCTTCGTCTTGCTCTCGTTGCCGTTTCGCGCAAGAAGTGCCGCTAAATTTGAGGGTTTTCGCTGGATAGCGCCCGAAGCCACCGTAGGTGTAAAGTGGTTTCGTATTCGCCATTATCAAAAGCCATTCCACATTCATGGCCTTTGAACCGGTAATAACATCATTACTGTCCTTATAGGCGGTATTTGCATTTACCTAGTACCTACGTATAACGTCGTCGCCACTGACGCCTCACTTTTATCCGCGTTTCGCTATCCCTTCCCCTACCCACCCTCTTACCTATCTGCAACTCATCGCTGGCATCCTTCATTTCCCACAATGCAGGTATCTCTTACTCTCGTATCTTCGTCGTCGCTGGTCGCTCGTCGCATTTCCATACACGCGGTTGGATTTCTAATGCAATCTGTATGTGGTGTGAAATCGTATTTTCGCGAGGTCTGTAAATGATTTTCGTAGGATTTTTTTTTCTCTTCAATTTTTCCGGTCGCATCTCTATTTTAATGTTCCTAGGTGTAGTTATCTGTTATAACAATCTTTTATATTATTACGTTTCGCCAGCTCAACTCGAAATTTTGACGCAAGCCTAGTTTTGTGGGAAATTTCACAGAGAGTCGATGGGATAATTTTTTTTGAAATTTATACCAGCGATGAAGGCTCGTATTATATTCAACGTTGAACAGCCTTCTGGTGCCGGAAATGAGGCTACTGGCTAGGGGTTCAAAATTTTGTCGTAAACTTGGTTCATGCCTCTGATGTGCTTTTTGTAAGTTTCGACTTTCGGACCTGTAGTGTCAGAATTGATAAATTTTCAGGTTTTTTCCCGTCTCTCAGTACGTTGATTAGGCTACAGCCAAAACTAAATGCCTTAGAAGGTGAAAATTTGTTTGTAGAATCGGCGGATAAAACTGGAATTGGTTCGAGTTTTGTTTTTGGTTTCAAATGCGACAATTGTGGTTTTGTTTTTTTGCAAATTTTAGCAATTTTGGTTTTGGTTATAGTACTGGTTCCAGCTGCTAGGTTGTTCCTGAATCGTAAATGTTGGCAATTCATAAAGAAAGATAGAGCAAAAAGGTACTCGGACTCGAGATGCGCACGTATAATGGAAGCGAGACGAAGTGCGGGTAACCCTATCACAATGTACTGATCGTACGTTTACCGCTGACCGAATTAGCAAAACGCTAAATTGAGGATGGCACTACGATTTGAGCTCCGGCGACGATGTCGACGTACGAGGAAGAACATCTAGCGCCTCCGCTACCTTCTTCACGCTGCGCCGCGCCGCGAACTGCGACCACCACAACCGATGAAGCGCGACGATGACGGAGCGAGCACACAGAGATACTTACGACGTATTCCAAAGACAACCCACAAAAGCCCAGCAGGCTTACGAAACTCGTTGGCCTTCCTTAGGGCACAGCAGACTGGACCCGTCACGCCCGGTCCATTATCGTTATTACACTTATACTATTTCCGATAACACGGTGCCGAATATTTTTCGAGGCAGTGGTTCGGCTTCGTACGATGTAAGGGCGACTAGGCAGAGGTAGAGCCGAGGGATTAAAGTTTTTCTATACTTACGCGCGGTACCTAGACCTACGTACTCGTACATCTGCATACTTAGTCTTACGCTACGTACTTCTGGTTAGCGCGCAATTTCGTGTTCTTGTTTCGTATCTCCGTCTGCAGTTTGTGTTTCGGTTGTATCGAGCTGATTTAATTCGCATTACACTGGTACCTACGACGTAAGAAATATCGCCGAATCGTCGTGGCCCCCGGGGTCTCGAGAAGTAACCGCGAGAACGCTAACGAGAGATCCTCGCCGTGCCTCCGTTCGGTTCGCTGCGAACGAGATGACTCTTCGCTAATGTAAACTCTTCTTTAACTTCTTGTCATTTGCGCGCCGCCACCGCCGCATCGAGTTTCCTCTTTCTCTCTTTCTGTAGCTTTGCTCTGCGAGTTCTTTTCTTTTTCTTCTTCATCTTGGCTGTTGTGTTTTTTCGATGCCGTGGGCAGACCATAGTCTTACCACCTACTTAATCTTATACACCCTTGTTGCGCCGTTAAAACACTACTCATCCTTTCTAATATTATGTCCATAAGGTAAAATTATGCCAACTTAAACATCGCATTATGTTCGAATGCTATACGCGCCGTGTTATTTATGGGTGTTTTTATTTCCGTCTCTGTCGCACTGTGCAGCTCGCTTAGCTTGTGTGCATGGCTGTGTCTCTGTCTGCGCTGCGAGTCGCTCTTTATATTTCGTTAGCGCGAATAAATCAACCGAGCAGATATACCCGCGCCCCCATACCGCACAACGCACATTTTCCATAGGTACCATAATGAATTATATCTGTACCTATTCCTATACAGCTTAATTACTTGTACCTATTTTAGCTCCCCTCTACGGTAGGAAAGAACTATGAATTTGAATTGCACCTTTGCACTAAATTGTCAAATGTTCAACTGTACAAGTTGATTTTTCCAGAGCGCCTAGTGGTGTACTCCGGTACTCGTATTTCACATTTTTCGAGTTTTTTGGGCGTTTTCAGTGAGAATTTCTCCTTCGATTTTTTTTTTCAAATTTTTCTAGAACATTTTGAAATCAACTATAAGTATTTGGTCAGTTGTTAATTTAATTCGCATCCTATTTTCGAGTACCTAGTTCAATGAATCCTAATCGAAAGGGTCTGATTTATCAATTTTTGGTTGCAATTGCTAAACTAAAATCTGAATTTGAAATATCAAAATCAATCTTAATAAAAATTTTAACGGTTGATTTTGAAATTTTGAGATGTAGTTGATAGTAATATTTTGATATTTTAATTACTTGTGCACATCCTAATTAGTTTACTGATCAGTTTAGGTGAGATATTTTCATTTTTCTTTTGGTCGAAGGTATGATACCGGTAGTCCGGTACCAGTAATATTATGAAAAATGAGTTTTTTTTGTTTTGAAGAAGTTCTCACTTCTCAACTTCTTTTACATTCCGGAAGCAGATGGTGATAAATTTTCGGATTTATCCGTTCATATTCCGTTGAACGATTCCTTCAATTGTATTGGGAACATACTACTTCTATTCATTTTATGGATTTGATTTCATTATTCGATATGAACTTCGAAACGAGAAGAAAATAAGTTGAAATGAAATAGGCTAAGATTAATTAGCATTTTCATAATTATTTTGCTTTTATTTTGTAGTGATCCAATTCATTTTCTTACCCCAGCCATCACTATTCTTATTTGCGGAAAAAAAGTGAAAAAAAATAAAAACATATCTACTTTAGGATTCGTACCAGTTCGTACCTGGAATTTCGTAAATAATTAAACTTTCATTCGAGTCAAAAAGTTATTCAATTCAATTCAATGCAAACTAACCATGATAGTCCAAGAGCCGAACCTACTGAAATTGTACCGAAAGAACTGAAAGCTGGGACCGGTCTCAAAAGTTAGCATATGTACCCCTCTTTTAAAAACCATCGGTCTGCCGATCCGCAGCTGCTGCTTTTAAGCACAGCGAAAGCTCGAAAGTTCACA
>FIZU01055611.1:0-11567 GCA_900064475.1 Pseudococcus longispinus
TCAACAAATTCCAAAAATCACCCTTGATACTATCTACCATCCTTGCAAGTTTGAAGAAATTCGGTTGAAAACTGTCAAAAATGGAATTTTTCAACGAAAATCCACATCTACCCCCCTCCTCCTCCTCAAGGATTAGGGTTGAGATATCGAGCTAAAAATTTTATCACGGGAGTTTTAGACCATGGATAATTTAAAATTCGCTGCTCAGGGCCAAATCACCCCTATAACCGGGCTACGCTCTTTGAAAATTTCCCAAGTATATTTCAAAATATATCTAGTATTTTGAGGACGTTGAACCATGTGAATAATCTAAATCATCTTCTCAAAGGGAGGGTACAAAATCAGCCTATTTAAATCAATGTTTAATAGTTCCGTTAAAATATGTAATATTTCAAGTTTCAATACCTTCGTACATGATAATTTCACTGCATCGTTCATGTTAATTCGCAGAACGAAGAAAGAACACACAACTAAACGATCGATTTTGCGTGTAAATCGACGATTGAAATAAGTACCGGGATTCTAATAGGATTATTCGCCTTTTCCCCCTCACCGTAAATAATTGAACTACTCTTTAGCCTACTTCTGATCGTGCCAATGTCTTTGAAAAACCAGGGTAAAAAAAAAGAAACAGCCTAAAGAGAAGTACGTGCACAGCACAAGACCAACCAACGGTAAGCATAATATAGCAAAGTCACGTCGTCGAGGCGGCATTTATGCACTTGTTGCTACGTTGCGTTGGTATATTCGTATACATTGATGAACGCGCCATCGCCATCGTCATATTAACAAAACGACGACGGCGGCGCCGCGACGCAGGGAAGAAAGAAAAAAAGAGGGCGAAAGCCGATGATAAAAGCAGCGATAAATTTATAATACCGTCGGTCGCATATTTTATTCGTATATATACGTCCGTATGTGAATGTGAAACGAGCTTCGAGGATTTACCTCTACCTACAGCAGTGCACATACAATAACTATAATTTCGTGTCCCTCGACGCAACGATGACCGGGGGATGGCGGGGTGAGCAAGGGAAGAAAAATCTCTCGATACGTTTATCGTATAAATCGGTACCGTTTAACTGATACGTTTCTCTTCGTTTCGCTTTTCTTCTTTTTTTCCCTTCTTGGAAAAAAGAAAAGTACCTACGTCAAGCTGTATAACGTAAGGTGGTTGATAAGATGGCGAAGTGGAGCACAGAGAGGAATGAATTCATCGCGTATGCGGTACGCGGTTATACCAAAGGTTTTGAAAAGTTAAGCGCGCAATTATCGTGGTTGTGTATGTTTTGAATAATGTAGAAAGAGCTGCGGAGAAAGAGAAAGAACTTGTTACGTGCAGACGACGACGAAAATTGCGGCCAATTTATGACTGTTGCGGGTACGTACCGTTTAAAATCATAAAAGAGAGCTGATTGGCTGCGGAAACTGGCAGAAGAAAAGATTTCTGCTTTGGTGTACGGTGCTGCTGCTAGCTGTCGCGAAAGATCAACATTTTTGGACGAATTTTTTACTCGATATGGTATTCAAATTTTGTCTAAAGATGGACGATTCCAGGGTGTTTACCAAATCGCACCCCCCCCCCCTCACGATCATATCTCCTGTGTATCTCTTGGGTCATTTTCAGAACTTTTTATAAAACTAGGAGGATCAAAACTTCCTCCAAAAGATATACAGCATACTCAATACAGGGTGTCTACCAAATCGCAAAAATGAAAAATCTTTTTTTTTTCGTCTTTTTCGTACTTTTTTTAAAAAAAATTAGAGCAATTTCAAAATTTTTCCGTGGGTATTAGCAATACTTCCACCCCAATTATTTATTTTGTGTACTTTTGACAGGGATATGTCTTATGGCTGGGGTCAGTCTTAAAATTTTGTCCATTTTTCGTGTTCGAAAAACCCGTCATGAAATTCCTTGACGATGACTTTTAGATATTTTGTCAGACTTTTTTGGACTTCGAAAAATTTTCAGAATTCAATTGACTTTTTGAACTTGGAAAATTTCATACATAATGCTCAATATTTTGTCGGACGATTCAGATTTTTTTTTCGACATTTCGTCAACATTTTTTGGACTTTGAAAATTTTAAGAACTAGAATTAGAATTTTTGAACTTGAAATTCAATTCGATGGATTTGAAAAATTTCAAGAAAGTTTTAATCAGACATTTTGTCAGTCAGCTTTTTGTCATAATTTTTTGGCTGGAAAATTTTTTCAAAATTCATATGCCTTTTGGACTTGGAAAATTTTAAGAAAATTTCAAATATCACGATTTTGTGGATTTGTAAAATTCAATGAGCAAAAGCATATTTTGTCAGACAAAAAATTAAGATTTTTTTCAACTCAAAAAATTGGCTTGGACATTTTGTCAGACTTTGCTAGACTTGAAAAAAGACATATCCATGTACCAACATGTCCGTTTGAAGAGTTGATCTATCTCTTACTTGTTGGATAATTTTCAGCATTTTTTATAAAAAGAGAAGCAGTAGCAAAAAACCCAAAAAACATTTTAAAAAATATAATTGATCGATAGATAATCGAAAGATGCACAAACATACCCAAAAATCAGCGTCCTAAATCCTAAAGCAAACTGTAGGCGAGGGGAGAGAGAAAATTGTTATTTGTCATTTTTTTCATCTTAAAAATCACTGAATGATGCCTCTCAACCCGAGTTGGCCTTTAACATGCAGATTTGATGTGTGCCCTAGAAGTGCCTTTTGAAGGTTCTGACTTTCTAGCCTCCATTCACACTGAGAAAAATTACATTTTACGAGAACAATTTTTCGATATTTTTAATTTATATGATCACTACAGAGTACAGACCACTCAGATCGACCTAGGAGAGTCACCTGGCACCAGGGGGTCAAATCGAACGATTTTATAGGAAAAGGGAGCTAAACTACTAAAAATGCCAATAAAAGCTACTGAAAATTAACTTGGGACAAATTGAGCTAAATTAATTAAAAATAAAAATTTATTTAGATAGTATCGAGCCCAGACAAGTTATTCAAGGTAGTGACGTAATGAAACAAAAGTTCAGGGGAGGGGGAAGGGGTGAGAAAAAACAGTGATTTTATGCCAGCTTCGAAAGATATTCATCATTTTGGTAAAATAAGTAAATTTATCCAGTTCAAACCCCAGCGAAGGGCGAAAAAAATTCCAAAAAAAAACATCAAAAAACTGATATTGCATCACTTTTTCCAGCATTTCTAGCGTAAAGGAGGTCGACGGCCCATGACACCCCCCCCCCCCCCCTCAAATGATTTAACTGATTCAGATGGAGACAGGTTTGACAATAAAAATAATTGATTTCATGCATGATTTTGAAAAATATCTGTTATTTTCATAAAAATTAGCAAATTTATTGAGCCCAAGTGAAGGGAGTGCGAAAATTCTTGGAAAAAAAATCCATTTAAAGCTGAAATTTCAACGTTTTTTTCAATTTAAATAATTTCAATTGAAGGAATAATATCGAAAAACAAACTTCAAAATTCAATAAAGTTTATCAAAATTTCGTACTTTTAGGCCATATTTCGTGCTTTTTTCTTCATTTCATGCTTTTCGTGCCTGGTAGACATCCTGTCAAAAATCAGCGTCCTGCAGTAATCCGGAGGGGGGAGGCTGTTGTTTTGATATTTTTTGATCTTAGAAACACCTCGAATGATGCAACCCAAATTGATAAACGAGGTAATTTTTGGCATGTAGATTTGATATGTGTGACGAAGACTATATATTGCAATTTCAACAAAATCGAAAATTAAAATTTTTTTTGCTCATTCTCACGAATTGAATACTTTTGACTTGGAAAAACTGTACAGTGTACAATGAGACTCGATTTTACTAAAATTGTAATATATGACAAATTTCGAGTTGAAACATGCTCAGGCAGTAATTTTAGACCCTAAAGTCGCTCGGGAGGAGGATGAGGGTTCCCAAAATGGCGTCATCGGGTATTTTATAGGGAAAAAATTGAAAAAAATAGAAAAAATGAACAAATTTCGTCCAAATTCAGATTCATGATGTGTTTAGGTGTCATTGATATTATAATGCAAGATAAAAAAATTCGACGAAAAATGCCTGTTTTAGGGGCGGAAAATAGTGAAAAATTCAGTCTTTCACCATATTGAAAAATTCTGAGAAAAATATCAATATTTGTCCACAATGTTTACCTAATCGCAAAAAAAAGTTCGTATTCAAGCTTTTTTCGAAAAAATCCGTCCCATTTTAAAATTTTTCCGTGGGTATTAGCATTCCCTTCGTGTTTTTGTACTTTTCGGATCATTTTCAGAATTTTTTATAAAAAGGAAGGAAGGAAGGAGCAAAAAATCCAAAAATCGTTTAAAATAAAATTGGTTGATAGATAATCGAAAGATGCACAAACATTCCAAAAAATCAGCGTCCTACAACAATCAGAAGGGGGGGGGGGGTGAAAACTATTATTTTGTCATCTTTTGATCTTAGAAATCCAAGAATGATGCCTGATTTGGATCATTTTCAGAATTTTATAAAATTGGTCGATAGATAATCGAAAGATGCACAAACATATCAAAAAAATCAGCGTTATACAGTAATCAGAAGGGAGGGGGAGAAAACTGTTATTTTGTCATTTTGTGATCTGAGAAATCTTTGAATGATGCCTCTTAACTTATCCAAATTTACTTAGATGTTCTTTAGCATGTAATGATTTCATGTACAGTTTTAAAAAATATCCATTATTTTAATTAAAAGATCAATTTTATTCATGATTATACTCGCTCCAACTTCAAGTCATCTTTTGAGCCCAAGCGGAGAGTGGATGAAAATTTTTACAAAAAAAATCATTCAAAACTGAAATTTCAACGTTTATAAATTTCAATTTCATATTATCGAGAAGCAAACTTCAAAATTTAATAAATTTTATCAAAATTGCGTACTTTTTTCCGTTATTTTGTGCTTTTCGTGTCCGGTAGACACCCTGCCGATAGCCAGACAAATATTCAAGGGATGGGGATTGATGAAAAAAAAAACCGAATTTATGTAGTCTCGAAAAATATTTATTATTTTGTCAAAAATATGGATAAAAATTCATCAAAATAAATGTACACGCTTTAGGTATCATTTTGTGTGAAAGGGGGTGCTAAAAATATTGTGGTGGGGTAGAATAAAGTTGAATTCGATGTGCAGTGCTTCAATAATAACACAATGAAAAATTTGGTTGAGAACTGCAGAAGATGAAAATTTATAACGAGAACCGGGCACTTGGAGCACATTTAGGGCGATATGAGGGATGGAGGGGGTGAGGTAGATAGCCAAAATTTTAACCGTCGAGTTTTTAGACCTTAGGGGCTAGCTTCTAGATATTTAGAAAATCCCAGCCAGGGGCCGATTCACATTTCTTACCTTGAATAATTTTGGCGCCATTTTGATAGAATGGCAATTAAACCGGACAAAAGGTATTTGAATCATGTTTTTTCCGAAACGAAACACCGGTTCGAAAATTGTTGGGATTAAGGTAAAGCACTTTCTTAAAAATATAACAAATTAGCGCTTTGAGCCTTACCTTCGTATCGTGGTCCATTTAGCTCTTTCATTTCGAGCAGGCTTGACGTGACGGTTCTTCCTTCGCCGTCATCTTCATCGGTAGATTCCTGGTATTTCGATACCAGGAACCGATCCATCGCGCACAATGGGTTTCTCAAAACGACGAAAACACCAACAACGTCTCCGGCAGACGCATCGTATCGTATACGTAACTGAAAATAACACGATCGGCAGTTGACAAGTTTTCACGAGAAAATAAACCGAACCTTGAAAATGAAAAGACGAAAGTAATGAAAAAAAATTACACTCGACAGAACTGTGAATCTACGTACGTACGTAGACAACGATTACGACGAAACATGCACCGACGAACCAACTAACACCGAACGCGGACAAAAACAAACGAAATAAGCGACCAAGCAACTACGACTGTCTACAACCACCGAAGGTCTGCGTACGTACTACGTAAAGACAACGACAACGACGAAACGTGCACCGACAAACCGACTAAAACCGAATACCAATATGGCCGCGTGTTTATTCAGTACGTCATTTTGGAATGAAATTTGACATAACCGCATATCTAAAAGCTGAAATGCATTAATGCAATATGTCTACTTTTTTCAAGTTCATTTTCGACATACTACTAAAAACTGAAATGCAATATATTCACTCTCTTTTGGAGTTATTTTTTCAACCTACTACCTCTTGGGCTCTTGTACTAATACTATCGACTCGTAATTTGAAAAATGCGAAGTGACTTACCGCATTTCAATTCGCAGGTATTAAGTATTTTCCAAAATTTTAAAATAAATACTGAATAAACACATTATTACGGCACACAAATCTAACAGACAAACCGAACGACAAACACAAACTGGAAAATGCCGACTAAATGCAAACACCAACCGCCAAAATTTTGAAATGCAAAAATCATGCGACGTGATGCGGCAGCCAATCATGTAATTCACATGTTGCATTTTCAAAAATGCGACGTTGCCTAATATGATTTTTTTAAAAATGAACAACAGGTATGCCAACTGTAAAAATTGAAAAGTAAATATTGCTAAATAACTTTTCAGTGTTGAATGTTGTTGAATGTTACGTAAATAATTAATTAATTATTATCAAACATTATCAAATAATCAAAAAAACTTCTAATTCATTATCATATGTTTTTTAATGTATAATTTTTTGCTCATATAATTGAAATAACTTAATTAGGTGGACTTATATAGGAAATCGGTACCATAAGCTCAAAGATCTAGTAACGTTCACAACGTATTCCAGTTACTGATGAAAGTTTCATAAATCATAATGAAGAAGAGGGTTTATTTCTTGATTGCTTAAATTTACTCACTGGTTTAGGATTGTTTTCAACTTTCGACACAACACTCGGTGTTCTTTCAATGATATCACCAAATACCTGAAATGAAAATTTCAATGAAATAAGAACGAAATACTAATTCCTAAATTACTGGTGAAAAATTTGATATTTTACCTCATCTAATGATACTTCATCCAAAGATACGGATGTATTAACAGCTGTCGGATTTCTTTGTATTTTTATTATCGATTTTTGTACTCTTTCCGGTTTATCACTTTTAGGAAATATCACTTGGTTTGAATGTGGATTATCTATTTCAGATATTACATCTTGATTTGCAAAATGACATTTTTTTAGTATCGATTTACGTGTAATATTGTCGAAATCGGTAAGATATTTTTTATAGATATCAACAGGCGAGTTAACAGTTCCATTTGGACTAGTATTCTGCAAATTTTTCACCGGAGTTTGGCTGTGCTTGAATTGAATTATACTGATATCATCGTCTGCGGATGTTGAATACTCTTGAGTACTTTCTAGTGATTCTGAAAATGAGACTCGTTTTGATAGAACTTTACGAGCTATCACAGGGTTTTTGAGTTCTGGGGTTGTCTGCGATGCAGCAGATTCCGCAATTTCTACATTCAGTCTTATTGATTCCTCGATTAATCTACGTAAAAATGTAGTACAATGAATTAAAATGAGATAAATTTGAAGAAAAGAGCTAAAAGTAATTTTAGTGTAAAATTTACTCATTATATTCTTCTTCGCCGATATCCTCATCATCATCATCAGAAAAGGAGTCGTCGTCGTCGGTATCATCGTTTTCACTTTCTTCTTCAGCTTTTTCTTCTTCTTCTTCTAATTTATCAAGTTTCTTAAACAGATCATCTTCGGTTTTTTTACTCGTTGCCAGTTGTTGTCTGTACTGTCGAACCTTTTCGCGATGTTGTTCTAACGTGAAAAAAAAACAACATTTAGTAAGAAATTGAGAGAATGTACAAGTACGTATAGATGAGAAGCATTACCACGCCAGCGTTTCTCTTCATCTTCGTCGTAAGGTTCTACTATATCTTGGACATCTTCATCGGCGAAAATTTCATAATCTTTTGGTGCCTCTAGATTCGAACACAGTAAATTCATTTCTTTCTCGTATTCGGCTAAATTTTGATTACATCCTGCGAAGCGTTATAATGTAGAAGAAATGCGCCGAATAACAACAATGCATGTCAAGTGTTAGTATAAAGATTACTTTCTATCATACGATTGCAAGTTTGAATTGCTCCAGCAGCTGATTTTTTTATAAACCAGCGATCTCCGACGTTTATGGTAACTTCATTAGTGTGCACGAGCTTTCCTTTAATCAGAGCTTTAGTTCCTATTGGTACCATGATATTCTGATATAGGTGATTTTGATTCTGTTCCAAATTGGTCTTCACATCTTCTAGCTCTTTTTTAAAATTTCGGATTTTATTAAGAGTTTGCTCATTTTGTCTCAAAGCCTGTAAACAAGATTTAAAACGTAATTCGATGATATTACGTACGATTACATAGGGTAATTATTACCTCTTCGTAAGATCTGGTGAAAATTTCCGAATCATAGAAAATTTCTGAAGACATTTTCTATCACTTGAAGCAATATTAACCATGAGAAGGGCAATTTAATTAACGGAAAACTTTTTTTTTTCTATTTTTTAATTCGAAAACTTTCAAACCCCTTATCAAAAATGATAAGAAACACGTTGCTCCAGATTCTACTTTTTAGTCACTACATTTAAAATTTGCGCTAAGTTTAAACCAATCAAATTTCTTCATTTTTGAAGTCATTTAGCACTTCCACTAGTATATTCTTGGAACTAAAAATTAATTATAAAATTTTTTTCAAAATTTCTTCAAATTTCCATCTTTGAAAATTTTTTTAATTTATCTCTGGAACTTGAGTTATCACTTATCAGCTAATTCAGCTTTTCCTTATTTTGCTATTTTAAGTATTTTGATCGCTTTCTCGAGAAATTTATCGAATATCAACCTTGACCGTGATTTATCAATGTGAATCATAATGAGTAATTAATTAGCAGTATAATTACGAGTTAGATAAGAACGTATAAAATGTAAACATACGCTGAATGTTTCATTCACTCTCTATTGTAAGTATTCAATTCAATATCTTCCTTTCAAACTTGTTATAACAGTAACGTTCGTCGTTAATTACTTGCTCATTCCATTATACACCTTGTAAGTTTGATTTTACATTCACTCACTGCGTATTTTGTAAATTTTCAGCTGTGTACATTGGATTGATATGGAAGTTGAAAATGGCTAACAATTACGCATTGCAAAGTAAAATTAAAGAACTATACGTGAACATATTCAAAAGTCATGACGCTTATTTACACGAAGGGAAGTCGCCAAACAAAATCAAATTACGTGAATTATTAGAAGGTTAGTAAGTCACATATTTTTTTGCGATATTTCTATTTAAACTGTAATATAATTGATTTGAATTTCTAATACAGAATATATAAAAGAATACATCAGTCTTGTTCCACATCAAGATAAATTCACTCACCCCAAGTTTATTGAAATATTGAAACGAAGTATTCAAAAAACTGAAGACTTTAATGCGACAGATGCTGCTTCAGCATGGTTAGCAATTTCAACTTATGCTAGTAATCTGTGCACGGAACCTTGGCGAACTGAATACCGTAACATTAGAGTAAGCATTGAATACTCTGTCAAAGATTTATCTGCTCGGAAATGTTCTAATTTCATTACATTTTAGCTGTATTCTGGATTTTACAAACATCATATTGAAAAACACTTATACGGCGCCGAAGCTTTACTACAATTAATGGGCTATGAACTTGTAGACGGTTGTAAAATGATTCTCAGAGAGCCACCAAACGCTGACAATTTAACTAATACATCACTTGACGCTTTGGTGGCGATGTGCGAATGTCAAGTACGTACTTATTCAAATACTTACAAATAATAAAGTATTCTCTTCGGTTAAATACCCTAATAAACGCTTGAATTTCGTAGGTGTTATTCAGTATTTTTAGAGAAGTGTCCAAGTACCTGCCAAGATACACGTATTACGATATTTTAACATTTCGTGAAATGTACGTGTGCTCCGTAGAATCGGCTATTCGTTGTATACTTTCATCGCAATGTACTCCGGTAAACTATTGTACCGAATGCGTATATCCTTACCCCGTCTACTCGAGCAACTGTTGTCGAAAATGTTACAATCCTACGTGTATGCCTACCAACAGCTTCCGTAACTATTACTCGAGTAATGTGCCTTATCGTTCGTCCGAACAATTACCATATACAAACGGAGATTGCAATCATGTCCCAACGGATAAACTCATCGATTTAGACGATCCCACCGATACCTCTTCTTACAAATCAAACAACTGGAATATTGATAATTTTTGTAAATACGGGGATCGTTATTTATCCACCGATAGTAATCTGTCTTACGAAGACGAACGTTTGAAGAAACGTGATAAAGTGAATGACGATCGAGCTCCGCATAGAAAATCGATGGAATATTTAGCGAAACCCGAAAACGATCGAAGTAGGAAGGTATCCAAATCAAACAACGTTTTAGATTCGTTCAGTCAACTTAACCTTAGATCGCCATCGGAGCCTGGTATTTCACCCCACGAAGTCGATTCGGTATCTATTAATGATAGGAAAAAAATCAACAGTGATCAATCTAGGCCGAGATCGAGATCTAAAAGAAATAGCGGTTCCAAAGTTACTAAAAAATATTCAATGAATTCGGACCAGTTTCCGTGGAACTGCTCCAGTTGTACCTTTAGTAATACCAAGTTACTCGATATTTGCGAAATGTGCGGTAAAAGTAAGAATTTCACCAATGATACTCCGCTAATCAGTGGCGGAAAAGAATGCCAACGATGTACGTTGGTGAATGAAAAAAATGTCAAGAAATGTGCAGCTTGTGAACAAGATCTATCTGGTTGTTGTCATTATGTTTAAATATTTCCAAGTATTCCGTTGTTCCTAAATTTTACAAAACTGAATACTAATGTGATTAATTTCAGATCTGAGAAATTTTATTGTTATGTCTGTCTTATTATTTTAATTGTGTAGAGTAAAAAATATTCATTCTCTTTGTGCTCGAATACGTGAAATCTGAAATTTTCTGATGAGTGAGGAATCTAACTGATATCTGATGAAATTTTTAACGAAGAAAATATATGAAGTTGAAACACGAATCTTACGAAAGTAAATATTCAATTGATAATTTTCATTTTTGTTTTTTCGAGAGTAACATTAAATTAGTAATTACCAATTTGTTTGTTGCATTTTGTATGATATACCTACGTTTGTAAATTTGTGTTGACTTGAATGAATATACGTGGAAATGTTCTCAAGTTTATTTTCGTGTACTTTTTTGAACATAATTACTCAAATTGTTGGACTTCGACTCACTTTCAATTTCGGAACCGAAGTAATTTGAAAAGGTCAAGTTAATAGTTGAATCGGCTCATGCAAAAACGTCTTAAGTCCACTTTTTCAAATTTTACAGGAGACGAAAAAAACGTTTCACATCGAAACAAAAACTGGGACACCCGGTATGAATGTGTATATATATGTTATTTTCGATGGGAAAAACGATGGTGGTGTCGGTTTTTGCGTATTTTTTAATTTTGGCGAGATAATGCGGTTTTAAAAATTGGCGAATACA
>FIZU01055629.1:0-16737 GCA_900064475.1 Pseudococcus longispinus
GAAATCTGAAAATTTTTTCAAGTCCAAAAAAGTCTGACATTATGTCTAAAAGTCAGCGTTACACAATTTCGTGACGGAATTTTCCACGAGATCACTCCCCATAGCAAAATCATAATTCCTATGCTAAAAATTAGCAAATTCGAAGAATATTAATTTTTTGCACTCCGCCCTGCATATGGGTAACTTCAATAGCTTTGAGCAACCCCTAAATATTCATGAAAATTACTAAAATTTTGAATTTAGTATTTTTACACCATAAAGAACCTTTTTAAGGGGCGTCATTTGGAAATTTTCAAAAAAAAATTTCCTTATGTTTGGGCTGCACCCTAATATCCATGTACCAATATGTCTGCGTGAATTTGCTCTCCCCTCCAACTTTCCAAAAAAAGCAAAAGACGACTCCCACCGAGAGGGGAAGGGGCTTGAAAATCATCTTGCTGAAGATCTTTCAAAATTCTGAAAAAAATCCTTCATTTCGATTTGAAAATGTTTTCAAACACCCTGACACAGATTGCAAATCAGATTATGTACCTCCCATTCTAAGCCCATGTAACCGAAGCCAAATAGATTGAAAATATTTCCACGATGATTCCTCGATTTCGTTTTTCATCATACCAGGGAAGAGGAGAACAGGAAACGAAAGAGGGAAAAAACACATAAACCTCGAAGCTATACCGCTACCATACGTGAACGTGAAACAATAGAATAGCGAAAATAACTATAAATAATTTTTTTTTGAGGTTATCGTATCGTCTGGTCGTCAGTCGGTATCGGTACATACGTGTATCACTTGTCGAAAGAATTTTTTCGCGTTATGTACACCTGTTAGTCGTACAAGACTGTCGCCGTCGGGTCGTTCCTGTGTAATCTAGGCGTAAAATGTACTGTACGTACAACGATTTCGTAACAATTGCCACTTCGCTTCGTATACCTCGTATACGTCCACCAGATGAGGTAAACAACATTTTACTCGGACGTAGTACATACTTACTGTGTACAAATACAAAATACGAGTACAAATCTACAAAACGACTAGAAAGTTGATATTCGACCGTTTGTGTAGGGGTATCGCAATGCACATTGACTCGTTATTGCTGTGGAGCTGGATTAAGTGTATGAAGAAGAAAAAAAGACTGCGTAGTACGTATGTATATGTTCTTTGGTATACAATGATGAGTCATATCGCGCTAATATACTCGTACCGCGATGGCTTGGTAATTAAGTATTGGCGCGCGTTCGTGTGTACGTGAAGGTAATTATTCAATATACGAACTCGTATAAATGGACATAGAGGTACCTGATGGATCAAACTCACCTCTAGCACACGATTTCGCCAAAAGTTGTGTCCAAATGTGTGATACCTACTATACAGTTACTTCAGGTGTACGAGGAATTGATTCCAATATAATTTGTATGTGCTCGAAGAAGTCGGCGAATCAAAAAAAAAGGCAAAAGAAATACGTTAAGAGATCGAGGAGAGTAAAAAAAAAAAAACGGTAATTAAACGACAATTCCAGTTTATAACGGACTGAAGCCGCGCGAGTTGAAGCGAAAGAAAAAAATACGCGAGATAATTTATATGACAAAACGAGAATGAAACCTATTAACAGTCGTTGACCAGTTTATGTGCATTGGCTTGGACGATGCTGCGCATGTGTCAATAGTACGAACTCGATGTTTTAGTAGGTAAATTCGTATGTACTTCACAATACACCGAACGCGTACTTCAATCCAATGCACTGCGATGCAATTCGTATACAGTCGAATGTCTCTCTCTAGGTCGCGCGAACTGCTTTCGAAAACAACCTCGAAGATGTTGGAAAACACATGTAGTATATCAGTGACATGATCTAATGATTTGATAAAACTGCGATATAAAATAGAAAAAATAGACGCCTTGAAATAGGTATCTATGTGTACGAACGTACGGGTATCTTTTTTTTTTCTTTTTATGCATTATTTCTTAGCGTTTTTCTCTCTCTTTTTCACTTCAATGTAGATCTGCTGCGTATTCGCGAATACGTACTTAAATATCGCCCCGTTGCAGTTGAACCGATGCAACGCCATCGAATAGTAAATTTTATAAACCAGTTGTCAAGGTTTATGGCGCAGGCGTCCGAAATAGCCTTGCGAATTTTATTGGTAGCGAAAGGGACTCCAAATTGGAAATTTTTAAATTAGATTTTGGAAAAGTTTCGTCGTTTGGGTGTGTTTATGTTGCCATGATATGATCTGTGTGTCTATTTTGGAGGTGTTGGACGAATTATTTCGTCTGTTTTTGATTGTAAAGTTATGTAGGTATACAATGCAAATTGAAAATTTGGAATTGAAATGCTTCAACGTGATGGGCTAATGAAAAGTGAATACTACATGGATCGTTTTGCAACTTTTATTGAAAGTTGAAGGGGAAAGTGGAACAAAAGTTATGTCTGGAGTTCTAAACGACCGGTAAAAATTTCACCTTTCCTCTTGACTCAACCCCTGGTATCTCAAAATTGCCCTTGAAATCTGGCCATTTAATAAAATTTTCATTGAAATTATCGTAATTTGGATAACTAATTATTCTACCCAGAGTACCACTGTACCAGAAAAATGATCCTCTGCGATTGCTCACTAGAGTGGGTCGTCTTGGACATTTTTTGGAAACTTGGAGGCGGGTTTGAAAGAAAGTTGTGTGGTGACATCGAGAGATCGTGGTAAAAATTTTGGATCCCTGTCTTGAACCATCATTTTGCAAATATGGTTCAAAAAAATTTCGAAGTTTTTAAAAAAATTTTATAGATAGGTAGTCGTATTGTTACCATGAAAAATTGAAAAAAAATTCCCGACTTTCCGAATTTTTTTTTCGAGAAGTTCAGCTCATTTTTGTACATGGCCAAAATGTTGTTTTTGATACTATTTCAAAATTGAATAAAAAACTAATTACATACGGTTGCATGGGCCATATTCCTACCTTCCATTCTATCAAATTGCTGTGAAATAACCCTGATTCTTTCTGGACATGCCACTCTGAAGTCATTTAGTTTTGTTTTTCACATGATTTAAGGAGTGCTGCGCTCTGCGAAATGGTTAATGATTTTTTTTCAAAAATTCTGTTAATTTTTTGAATATTGCTTCAAATTCAATGCCAAATGTTCAAAATTAAAAGTAAACGTAACGTAATCAATTTTTCATCAAAATCTGAAGCATTTTTTCGACTCATCCGACCCCCCACAAAATCTACTCTAGGTGATTTTACCCGATCAAGTTGAAGATGAAGACAGTAACTGTAAGACTTCCAGTTCATTTTTCAGCATAGGTCAATGACCTCAACTTTTTTTGTGCCTAGAAATTTTCAATTTCGCAATCTGCAACTTTTCAAGTATACTTGATAGAGGATAATAAGTGGTATCTAATTTCAAGATCAATGGGTTAGTGAGCTGCAGACATTCAAATCGTACTTTTTTTGGGAGGGCAAGATGCCTCGCAAGTAAAATTTCCCTCGACTAGTAAAAAATATGTAGCTTTTTTGTTGAAATGACCCCACTTTAAGGATTTTTAAGAGGGTTCAAATTTTTTTCTGATGAGTTTCTCACTCAAAGTAATTAATTTTTCAAAAATAGCTTACCGTTTCTATTTTTCTTAATAGCTACAAATTGTAGGTATCGGAATCTTTTTTTACGAAATCGATACTAGATCATCCCAAAATTTCTATGTACCAATTTCTCGTGTACTCTCATTGCCTTCTTACCAATAAGTCTCATCGAGAAATCCAGCTTATTTCGTCGCATTATCCGGGTCAAACTACCTCTCGTATAATAAAATATAATTTTTTTATTTTTACTTTTCCAATCGTACCTACTATCACCGCAGAAAGCCCAAGTTTAAAACTGGTCGATGGCGAGTGGCGCCACGCGGCCGCTGAACTCGCTAGTGCATCACGCCATCATCTTCAACTGGTTATGTACCTACAGTACACTATCTTACACTGTTTGGATACCAATGGTCATTTCTTCGTCTTTCGTATACTTGCATATATCTGCGAGTATTATCTATGGCGTATATCTGATGATTTTTTTTATTCATTTTTGGCCCTCGAATAATTTTTTTCCATTCTGTTCTGTTGGTATATACTCGAACGAGCGTGAGTTTGATTTAGGTTTATGTCTATCTGATGAAAATGATAGATAAAAAGTTCGATGGCCATGTTAATTGTTCTACGAGCTGTGCCATTTTAATACCCACCCCACTCCCCGTTCTCTGCATCCGCTGCACTGATGACCTAGCTGTTTTCTTCTTTCGGGTCTGCACGAAAAAATGTCGGTCGAGATACTCGTACTTATGTTGGGTGAATTTTTGCGAACGTGTTTCCTCTTTACTCATAAATACGAATTTCTTTGAATACTGTGATTAGTGCTGCTCGTACGAGTATTATAAATTTCATTGGCCTGGCGAATTTCACTCTACATGCACCACATACTTATACTATACACAGGTGTGCATTTCTTTCTACAACTGTATTTGTAGTTGTACTTCCTTCTCTTTCGACGGTGGTAATACTATACATAGGTATACAAGTTGCAGATATACCATAAGAGATAATCTAATTGTAATTACCTCTTTTCCGCCGGCTCGTTTTTATAAGCTTCATTAAAAGCACGCGAATAACAGAGTTGAAAATTGCTGCACACGTGTGTATCAGGTTAGATATACTATACAGAGCCAGTATTCTATAGAGGGCTCAATCCGCGCCCGTTTTAATTACCATACACTTATTATACGTTGTATTCGTCCTAAGTATACTCGTATTTTAACATTATAATCATCCGCAGCGTGGCCAGCACGACGACGAACGCCCGGTAATAAAATATCAAATATCAGTGTCCATTGTTTTAGATAAAAAATTTCTCGGCCAACCGGAATATACTTTGGTACGGACAGTTGTAACAATTTTTTTTCCTCTCGTATCGTCGTGATTGTTGTAATTAGCGGGTTTTAAGTCTGCCTCGCTTCGCCTTATAGTCATGTTGCGATTATATGGTACAGATAAGATGGTGTCAAGTCGTATGGACACGTGCGTAAAGTAAGTCGTAGTGTGTATGATATTTTCGCCATATGTTTTGTGCTTCTGTACGTTACTATAATTGCACGTTGATGTTCGAGAGTTCGAATATTATACGCGATGACATGCTTTGAGCCAGCAATAATCGAGTCAGCAGAAATTAGAATAAAGTGGCTCATGTGCAGTGCTAATTGATGTAATATCTCTGTGTTGAAAATTCGCACGTTCTTAAATTTTTCTCTCATACTACAACGTTTTTTACATTCTTCGTTCATTTTGTAGAAAAATTCAAAAACATGCAAATTTTCAACACAGAGACACAGAAACACAAACATATGAGGAAAAAACTCACGCATCGAAAAATATGGAGAATGAGTAATGATAATTGTGCCGAGCTGAAAAATATTCTGAAAATCCTGCCTATCAGGGTTACGTCAAGAAAGTCGATGGTTTTGAAAATGAAAAAAAAAAAAAATTCACTGCAGAAATCTCTAAAATCAGTTGCTTCCTAGAAAAAAACTACTAGCTCTCAGGAGAAAAAGAATTTTAAGCTGTACAATTTTCATCCCTTGCATTTTTTTTTGTAGCATCCTTAGTTCGGCCAGAAAATTCATGCATATGAGAAATTTGCGAATTCGATATTTTCAAAAATAAAACAATTTTGACTTCAAAAATCTCGAAAACTAAGCCTCCTATTAAAAAAAAAGCTCTAACGCAGTTAATGCGTTAGCTAAGCTGATATTCGTTAATTTCCATTAGCAAAATAGAGAACTTTTTTTTATTATTCACCTTTTAATATCAAAAATAATATTTAATTATTTATATTCATTCTTTAGTATCTAATTATTTCCAAATGATTTTATATTAAAATCATAAGGATAAATAAGATCATTAATTTTAAAAAAATACTAAAATTTGATTAGATACATTTTTTTTCGAACCATTTTTTTTAAATTTCATAAAAAAAATTTATTTATTACATTATGATTTTAATAAAAATTGAATATAACAATTTATAGAAGTATAATTATCTCATTCTGAATCGCATATTTGCGAAACTGGTTTTCGACAATATCTAAATTTGAAGATACAATATCTGAAATAAAATTTTTACAAAAATAGTTTTATTCGTCCTTGAAATGGTTTTTCGTAACACTGTTTTTCCTCTTTTTATTTTAGAAAGATTTTTTGTACTTGAAAATTTTCATACCGAACTGCCTACGAAAATATTTCTACCTGCAATTTTGGTCATTATAAATTTTCATCAAAAATGCTTCGTTGTGCGTTAATAATTTAAGAATGTTAAAATTCTTAGATTAGCGAAAATGAGTTTTTGGCGATAAATCTAAAAAAAAAGTTTCCATTCACCCTCCAGTTTTTCATAAAAAATGTTATCGACATTTTTAAAGTCATTTTTTTATTCAAAGTAAAATTTTTCCGGAATACATTTTAATTATTACATCACTTATGATCATTTTTTTTATGTTAAAAAAAATGATATCTTGTAATGGAACAATAAAAAATCGTTTATTCCCGCAACATATTTTTTTGGCGCAACTTATTTCTATTTATACCTATATGTACCATTACGAATTAAATTTCTTTCATCTATAACTATTTTCAGTTTCGTCTAATTCGCTTTTAATATTATTAAATTATCCGCGTTATTGTTAAATGAATATAAGTACAAATATTTATATTTAAATCAACATTATCTCAAAATATTATAAACTTAAATTATTTTTTATCATTACCTTTTACTTTATTTTCATAAAAACCTGTTGTTTTGAGATGTTCTTCCTTGAATTTTTTATGGTCTTCAATTTCACTTTAAAGTAATATTTGGCTGATTTAATTTAAATAAATTTTAAAAATTAATTATTTAAAATATATTTAATTAAATGAAGTACTTCTTGGTTTTTAAATTTAAAAAAAAAAATACTCCATTATTTTACTATAATACTTGAGCATAGTTGAAAAAGATTTCGTTCAGCCGTTCAAAAAACGCAAATAATCAAAATGCATAAAAAATCAAAAATATTGAAATTTTATTTTTTAGAATAATTAATTTTATAATCAAAAAAACGCTATTCAATTTTTTACAATCAATATTTTATGATATTAGCTATACTAAACAAAAAATTTTTCAAGACAAAAACCGAATAAAAATTTTATCAAATAACTTATTTCAATTTTAAATGTAAAACTTCGGAATTCTAAATGTTTAATTATTATTTTCGAGATAATAATTATAATTTGGTATAAATATCGTTGTAATATGCTCTGACACTCATTTGATGTTTTTATACTTACAATTTTTGTTACCATCAGCTGCAATGAATTCAATAAATATTTTTTCACTTCATCGATTATCAAAAGGGACTCTGGAGGTGGACTCTACTCAAAATTTTTGAAAATTTGACACAAAAGATGTAATTTGATACCAAAATAACGTAGTAAAAATTTTAGCTCCCTCACTTAAAATTAACTAATACTGCAAGGGGTCCAAAGTTTTCAAATTCAAGTGATTTTTCTCATGTAATGAAAACATTTGATAAAGTGAAAGAAACAACAACGGTTCTAATCAATGGTAGTGGACCTAGTGGTTGTCTTAATAACTCAGAACTCAGTAATTCACCTGATAATTGTACATGTGGTGCACAACACTACCATTTTTGTCACGAAAAAGCCAATAAAAAAAAGAAATTTGTCTACTGTAAAATTATTGGCAGCCGCCGAACTATTGTGAAAGATCACTTATTCAACTCTTCCTATCCCTGAATGATTACTCCTGCTGCATCTTATGGATACTCGTGACCTTTGACAAGGAGACCTGATAGAAATCAGTAACACCCCATCTTGACCTAACGAATAAAATTCGTTGACATTTTATGCCATTGACCTTGCCATTCAACGTATTTTTTGAACGAGTAAATTTTCTCGTTTCGAGTTCAAAAAAAAAAGAACTGGAAAAAATTTGCGGCATCGTAATTCCTAAGTACCTACTCGAAATGTTTAAATAATTTAAAATGAAAAAAAAAAAAAACAAGTTTCGTTTACTCCACAGGTTCGGCTCGCGTATATGCATATTGAAAGTAATTAAAAAAACGTACGTTTTTACGTCTTTATTTTTCAATATATTCGCTCTCTTTCTCACTATCTTATTATTTATTATTATTTTTTTAATACATATCAGCGCACAGACTGTAACTGCGCGACTTGTACATCACAACAAGAGTAAAGGTAAGCGCCCGAAGCACAGGTGTGCATGGATAATACGGTACACAATGCTGTTAAATTATTATTATTACCTTGCCTTTCTTCTCGACTTCGATTCGAACTGCTTCCATAGAAACAATTAGGAGAGATTGAACAAAGGCTCGATAAGCGAACTGAAATCAACGACCGTCGTTTAATATTCTAATTTAATGAAAAGGGTTTTTTCTTCTTATTCGTGTTTAACGGATAAATACACGACTGGTTCGTATTGCGTGGTAGATTTTGCATCGGAGATGTTTTTAAATGCAACTGGAGGTGTGGAGTGTGATTTTAATTGATGATGGTTGATTTTTTGATGAATTGAAAAACGGACAGTGGTTGAGGGTTTCTGATGCCTGATGTCGTCGTGTTTTGCATTCATCACAATTTTTAGACGACGAGATGAAATTACTATTTTCTTAAAAATTGAAAAATCGACCTACTCTGAAATACTCTCCACCGACTTTTCATTATCCTACCCTGCACATTCAAAAACACCTCATATCCGTTGGCCGTAGACCTCTTCAGCCTAAACCATTGATTTACCTACAAATCTGCTGCCTATATCTAGCGTATCGTTACGCGCCATTCAATAAAATGATCATCGTGCTGTTCTAATGTGTAATAATCGTTTAAACCATACCGAAACTAACACCGCATCGTATCGGTATAGTCGGCCACATAACTACACAAACAATATCAACTCGGATGAAAATTTTATATAATATACATTCGACAAATAGGCAGAACTCATACGTTCGGCCATAGGCACTGGTACACCCGCGAAGCACGTATCATGCCCCATACATATATAAATTACACAGCGTTAGTGTGTGCTTACCGTATCTAACGCAACAGACTCCCCATTGAGCGCCAAAAAATTATTGAATCGTAACATATATACCTACGTACAACATACACCGATACTCTGGTACCTTATAGCTCTTCAGTTAACACTAGATGGTGCAGGTTCGGAGAGCCCAGCGACCATAGAACGAGCGATGCACGCCTCATTTGTCACCGATTTGCGTCATTTTAACACGGTCCACGTATCTTATTGTGTACAGGTGTCTAGTTGAATAGAATATGTTTTTTTTTCATTTTATTTTATTTTCGAGAAAAAAAAAAGAAGAGAAGAGGATGAAAAAAAAGCATATTGTTTAGGTACGTATACCTTATGTATAGGTGTATGGTATACTGCTTCGTACATTTAATGACTTTTGTATTTATATTATAGAAATTTTCAATACGATAGATCATAATAATATGGTCTCTCTAATACGTACGAGTACATACAAAATACTTATACTTACGTACTTGTAATATCTTATTTATAGCTTATCGATTCGATTTCGGTGTTTTATTGTGAAAAAAAACAACTGCAGAAGGTAAAAGGACAATGCAGTCGAGTACCAAAGATGATATTTGGCTTTTTCATCGAATTGTTATACGTAGAGTGGTCGAAGTCCAGGGGGGATGTAGGTGCAAAGTGAATAATTGCCATCGGCTCGCTGGCCAGATCCGTTTGTATTATTTTCTTCTTCACGCTCCGCGGTGATTTTTTTTTCTTTCTTGGAGCATTTAGGTGCACGACTGTGTTGTTTTTTTCTTCTTTTTTTTCCTCGTAATTATTGGTACATTCATAGGTTGATTATCAATACGATGGTTATTAACGGAGGGACGGGTATAGCTATTGATTTTCATATATGTACCTAGACGTACGTAGCAGATCATTGTTGAAGAGAGTTGTATTTTTTCTCTTCACCTTTTTAGTGTTTTGTTAACGGGCTTCAGTTATGTCATAAATGTAATTCATCTGTCATTTGTATTTTAAGCTTTTTAAACTGAATAATGGACAATGCGTGAGCATCGTTATCAGTTTATAAAGTCTTTGTTCGAACGTACGTATTGTGTGCTGGAGATTGGAGAAGCGTATTAGTTATTTATCAACTGGATCCCTGCCTCCCCATCTTCACAAATCCATCCAGTCGATAGGTAAACTAGTACATATTGTTTATATTGAAAAGAGATAGTGTTATTAGAAAGAGATATGTGATATTATTATTGAATGCGAAACAAGACCACTACTAGAACCTCTTTCTGTTGAAGACGAAACAAAAACCACGTCGAGATGATTTTTCAACGTGGTAATTAACCCAATGCAGCACGAGTAGGCTAATTCGTTCGCATTAAATCGTCATCAAGTTTTAATTTTATTTTTTTCTCTTCAGCTAAACACGAGTACGTACGTACAGCAGCAATGAGTTTTCAGTTTTTCGTTATAGTTTATGAAGATGGCGATTCGAGTGACAGGGAGGGAGCAGGGGTGAACGAAAATGGCTATTAGCCTCAATTATATGGTTATTGCTAGACTCGGCTTCGAACCTTTTCCAGCTATTATTCGGAAAGAAGATAAATTAACGTCATTTTCTCACTTGGTATTATTGTGAAGAGCAGGTGTCGACGTATTTACCTTGCTCTACGCGGTATTGTTGGTGGCGTGACGAATATAACTGATTTTGTCCTATATATTCCGTATTTCTCTGCGTAAGTGCTGCGTGGGTCTACGTATAGGGTATTAGAGAGTTTTTGGGTGGAATAGTTCACAGTTTTGGTACAAATCGAGCGATAGAGTGGGTAAAAAATTGCTCAAAAGGTGGATTTTTTTGAACGGTTGAACCGTGGAGGAAGGATACATTGGTCTATGAAAGTTGTTTTTATGAAGAAAGGATGAATTTAATCCTTTGGAATAACAAAATTTTAGAGAACAAGAGCGAGAGCCCTCTTCAATTTCTCATTTCAAAAAAATCTTTCAAAATTAGGTATTAAAAATCTGAGAGAACTGGAGCATGTTGCAAGCTCAATTTTTTTGCTGATGCAGAAGGCTTTGTAGGGTATTCTAAATTATGCCAAAATGCAAAAAAACAATTTTTTCAATTTTCAAGTGATTTTTACCAATTCTTATTTTTTTGTCTGTAATCTAATGAAAAATTTGATAGACAAAATATTTTCATCTATCATCTGTGGAAACAAAAGTCACTTCAATTTTTTTGTGTCCAGAAAATATCTGACTGATGAAATTGAAAAATTTTAATTGCATCATGTAGACAGATATCATGTTGGTATAGGAGGTCATTTTCAACAGTAAAAATTAAAATCGCACGTAGGAAATTGTATCAAATTAAAATGACTTACTTTCATTTTCCTGTGTGACATTTTTTTCAAATGGAGAAAGATTACCACTAACCAGTCGTTCCTAAGGAAGGAAGAAATGTTGTGCGAAAACTTCCAGTTCCCTCTCCCTCCAATTTTTTATACCTAATTATAATTTGAGAAAAAAAGCTTGAGTGGTCAACTTGATTCAGAAAGTTTTTCTTCTGCGAAATTCTGAATATTTCAGAACCTGATTCAGTGTACTGAGATTCCGTTTTTTGATTTGAACTGAAAATTCACTCACATCTCACTACACTCTGAGAGTTCCTTAAAAGCACAGGACGAAAAAATTCCACCCATATCTTGATTTCATCCCAGTAGTTTGAGATGAAATTCTGTAAGGTACGAAGTAAAATTTGAAAAAATTCTATCAGGGTGTATAAAAGGTCATGGAATTCGTGGAAAAGTCGTGGATTTCAAAAAGGGACCATGGAAGTTCTGGAAAAATCATGAATTTTACTGTTGAAGACGAGTATTTTTTTTTCAAGTACAAGTTACTTTGAAGAAATTTAAGCTTTTGAATGCCTTTTTATGCAAATGGAAAATTTTTCAAAATTGAAAAAGGCAGAATTACTTTGGTTTTTGTTACGACTCGTACATTTTAACGAATTAAAGAAATGACACGTACGAATATGACGTAGACTTTTGACGAACTTTATTACGAGAGCATACTTCAATGTCGTACACAAAACAAATGACGCGACAAAAAGTAACTACGAGTTACGTGAAGTACAAAATTTGACAATCTGACTAACCACGTATTACTCAAAACTAAACTTACGAGTACCTACTTAATCGAGATAGGTACCACGTCTCAACAGTTTTCCAAGTCTCAAAGATCATTTGAAATCTGAAAAAATTTTCAATTCCAGAAGTTTAAAATAGCCTGACAAAATGTCTGGAAGTCAGCGTGATCGACAAAATTTTTCAAGCCCAAAAAGTTTGAAGTGTTTGTTTGACAAAATGTCTAAAAATACGCCTGATCTCTGAAATTTTCTTAGTCCAAAAAATGAATGGGAATTTGAAAATTTTTCAAATTAAAAAAGTCTGACTCGCTAAAGCATATCCTATGCTGAAAATGTCAAAAAAATTATATAATTTGAATTTTCTCTGGCCCAAATTTGGAAATTTTTGAACCTCGATGCTTATAACACATATGCACGTCAAAAGAAACATTTTGAAGAAAATGGTAAGCTGACGAACTACTACCAAGGGTTTTCAATCAAAAATCTTTCAATATATGTAGATTTTGAAGGGGGAGAGGGTAGCTCGTAAATTTGAGAAATATCCTCTTGAAGATGTTACAAAATTCTGAAAAACATGGCTGAATTTTGATTTGGAAATTTTGTTAGATACCCTGTAATGAGAATGTTACTCTGAACCAAAAAATTTGAAAAAATCAGAGGGGCATCAGCTTAGGCCGAGGTTATAGTGACGATGAAGATGAAGATGGAGATTTACATCTTCACTCCCATTGGTTGGTGATAAGCGATTGGCCAATCAGGTTGACGATTGGAAGATTGAAAGTTAATTTCATTTAACTTTCGAGCTTCAATCTTCATCTTCCATCGCCACTATAACCTCGGCCTCAAACAAAATGTAAAAAGGTCATGGAAAATGCCGCAAACCCTTAAATTATGGAAAATACTGACGAAATCAAAAAAGTGGTGTTGCCCTATGGTTTATTATGTTTTTGATGATGTCGATTTCGAATATCAACGTACTTTTTCAGCGACTCCTTTTGTGGAAACTAATAATTGCTCTAAAAAGACTTGATTTTTTGTCAAATTACAAGATGCTGATTTCTTTCAAAAATTGTCTGATCAATTCGAATAGATGTGTGATAAACTGATGAGTTTTACAGAAAATTAGTAATCTTTTCAAAAATTAATAATTTTTTGGAAGATAATGCTCAGGTTGCACTTCTTAGTTTCGTCCCCCTCCTTTCTATTTCTGTTCAACATTTCACACATCTCCGGATCCACATAGCCACCACACTCCCTCTCTTCACCTCCCAAATCCAAATTTACCGCTACATAAGTGTATAGAAAAAATCGTCTATACAATCTTATTGCATCGCTTGGATGAACAATATAAACTCGTCTTTTTACACCGGCTCGGGCTTTGGAAGTGGAAAATATAGAAAAGAAAAAAAAACGAACGCAAATGAACTACCGGAGGCCCGTGATCGTCGTCGCGAGTCCGAAGTCCGCCACAGTTAATGTACACGTGGTTCACGATGCGCTGTCACTCTTCTTCTTCTACGTATTTTTTTCTAATACTTTCCTCTCTTCATCTCGCCTCCCATTATCTCGTCTGCGTTGACCAAATTGCAGGTCATACCACTTTCTTAATGTCTATTATTCTCCGCGTTTTACACGTATCGCTACAAATCTTCCAGTTTATCGACGTTCGTATTTTTTGGAGACTGATTACGACGGCTGAGGTGGGATGGGGGACGAATAGGTCGGAGCCCGCGCCGAAATTGAGGCGCGTATCACGGAACGAAAGTGTAATTCGACTGTCCTCGCGGGTATATACGAGTACACGGCTCAATGTTTATACAGAATCGATTTCACGCGGTTTAATCAACGGATAAAACACCACGGTTTGACGGTCGTACGAATAGTGCATTTTTTTCCAGTGTATTTTTCTGGTACATCGATCGTCTAATGACGACGCGCGCGGCTAGACCGATATATCGTCTCAGAAGCTTGATGAAATTAAATTTCTAACAAGTGTGGAAAGAAAAACGCCCGGCGTAAGGTCGAGGATTAAGTAGTGAAACGATTTGTGAAATGGTCGAGCGAGGTGGACGATTCGAGATGATTTTTTTTTGGAAAATGATGCCCTGGTGTTTCCAGCATATCGTCGGATAAAGATGGGGCTGTGTTTGAGAAATCTAAAAGTTGAATTAACTAAAACGCAGTTGGTCGGTCGGTTTTGATGACACGATAGATGGTTACAACATCGCTGCCGATGCCTCCGACATCTTTAAGACCTGGTGAAATGAACAAATCTCCGATAATTCGACCGCTTAATCCGTGCATGTAGTAACCGTGTCACGTTACCGTATACGATACCCATCTCCATCGCCTCCTCCGCCACAGCTTTCGTGACCGTGGCCATAGCCCTAAAGTACCACGTATGGTACGTACGATTTCCTTTCTATTCGGCTGTTTTTTTTCTCTCTGTTTGACGGTACTCTTGATGCTACGCAACGTTTATGTACGTATGAAAGATACGAGTATGACTAAACTTGACCCTACACTCAATTAAATCCTTACGATTATAAAGTGTGTTTGTTTTGGAATTTGGATACTGTTCCGTAAACAAGATAACTGTTTGGATGATCGGTATTGAGATTTCGGTTTGTTTGACTTAGTTTTAAGCGAAATAATAATCAGGAACCGGTTATATCTGGGATATGTCGTTATGTTTGTCGTATGGTGTTTGTATAGGATTTTTTTCTGTGCATCGCCACATGTTGAGGTGTATCAGGGAACTGATAGCGAATGTGGGAGACGTGACGTATCTATGTAGCATTTAACGGTATGAATATGAGTCTCCATGCAGCGAAAACATTGTTGGACAGTCAATAAACAGGAGTGTAAGAAATTGTAGGTACTCAATATACTTAGGTGAATCTGGGAAAATGTGGATTTGCAGCAGATTTCAGTTGAAATACTGGTCATTAAAACACACTTTTCATAGGTCTCTTCACTCTTCAGTAACTATAACATAAGACCAAAAATTTCAATTCCTGTATTATTCTTATCTACCCTTTATTCTATAGATCTCAAAAAACATCTTCTGTGGGAAAAAGCTCTTTAAATCTACCAAGAGAACTTACTTGAAGAAAAACGAAAATTGTTGCTTTCAAGTTGACTCAAGATGTTAATAAGGCTTTGCCTCAATTTTCTATCTGATTTGTCGGTTGATTAGCTTCATCGAGTGATTTTTGGTTCACATAAGTAATGAGGGCTGTTTTTAAACCAATCTTGTTCCTTCTCTTTGAATTTCTGTCTTTCGCGATGCTTTTTGTTCTTCAGCCAAATAATTATCGCATCCCTTGGGTTCAATTTTTCTAATACAGGCATATTAGAGTAAACAAAAATAAATACAAATTTTCTGTGGAAAGGCTATGACTGCTTCATATGCTAGTTTTCAAAATGTTATTTGCGTTGATGAGCCGTCGAACATCGACACTGTGTGGTTTAGCAGTCAAAATTCTCGACATGATTTTGTTTATATTTTCAAAATTTTTGTTACTTGCTAAATGATGAACAAGTTTTTTAAGAGTTAATCTTCGTAACATGGCAAGATCTTTAAATTCCGATAGGTACGTCTTTATATCCCTGCCCTAAAAATTCGAAGTCTAAATCAGGGCCCCTTTTATGAAGGTCTTCTAATTTAGCTTCTTTTTACTAAGTGGCGAATGGTGATGACGACGTTATTATAAGGTAAAGTTGTCTAAATCGTACCACTTTTTGTTTTTTTTGATCTGTACAGCGCACAGTGGGGCATGTGGAAATTCTAGATCGACAAAAATGATTTTAGTAACATCAACCAAAATATGTAACAATCATGAAAAAGTATCAATATATGTTTGCCGCAACAAATGCCGTGCTGTATTTGGTGATGACGCCTTGATAGCAGCCGTGGCAACATGCACAACACGAAAGCATATAAACGTGTTGTTTTTATAATTTGCTGTAGTAACTGGCGTTTCACTGATGCGATTGCGTTGATTTTTGTTTTGTTTTGATGCTTAAGGGGTGTTCTTTTTGGGCACTGTGTTCGTTTGGAGAATCGAATTCACAAAACCCCGATTCTTTTCCAAAAAAGTCGCGATTCTGAATCGGATTCTTTTGCGATTCTTTCTTTGTTCGCTTTTTTTAAACTAACTGGAACTGCCCCACAGTGGGACTCAGAAATTATCTAGGTGGCCGAAATTCAAAAATGTGGTATATGGGGGTTTTCGAAGGTGCTGAATTCATTTTTGAGGTTATTTTGACCGAAACCCCCAAGGGGCCTTGAGGGGGAGGGTCAAAAACTCAAAATTCACAAAATTTTCATGTGGGGTATCAAAACGTATGTTTTCTGACTCCCTGAATTCATTTTTGAGGTTATTTCGACCGAAACCCCCAGAGGGCCTTGAGAGGGAGGAGCAAAAACTCAAAATTCACAAAATTTTCATGTGGGGTATCAAAATGTATGTTTTC
>FIZU01055657.1:0-11580 GCA_900064475.1 Pseudococcus longispinus
AATCGATTAAAAATTTGTGATCGATTGAAAATCGTGATCGATCAAAAACCGTGATCGATTAAAAATCATGCACAAGTCAAAATTGTGATCGTTAGGCACGACACATTTTCCAAAGTTTTCGATGTTTTGCTTCGAAAAAATTGGAAAATTCAAGAGAAAGATTCATCTCACTCGGATTGTTTCATCGAATATGATCAACTTAATCGATTATTTGAACCGATTAAAAATTTTAGTCGATTATTTAAGCCGATTAAAAATTTTAATCGATTATTTAAACCGATTAAAAATTTTAACCGATCTTCGATTAAAACCGTGATCGATTAAATTTAGAACGATCGATTAATCGATTATTTTTTTTTAATCGACAGCACTACTAAAATACAGTGAAGGAAAAAGTCCAAAGATGTTCAGTTCCATTATGAACGTTTCCATTACAACTCATTGCTTCAACTTTTCATTTCATTTTTTTTCATTTCATTCGCAGTTTTCATTTCCATTATAAACGATCCTTTAGGATTTTTCAGTTTTAGTTTCAGTCTCGAAAAATCATTTCAGTTTTCAGGTTTATCAGTTTCAGTTTCAGTTTCGCTTTTCAGTTTTCCATTCCTGGTTTCATTCAATTTCAGTTTTGGTTCAAGCTTCAGTGTTTCCATCACTAGCTCTCAGTCATTCAGAACTAAGTATTTTGTTCAATTTTCGATTATCTTTCATTTTCTAATAAACCTGAAATGCAAAAGATCAGGGACCGAGCGAGGAAGTGGAGGTAAGGAGCCCCTGGAACCCCAATTTCTGCTTGAAGGTGGAAGTATTCAAAAACTTCCAGAGGCAGGAGGTGAAGGCTGCAGTAGACCCACCCACTCCGAGTTCTCTGGGGGTTCGAGTGCTCAGAAACTGCGGAGGTGGAGGCAAGGAGTCCCCTGAAGCCCCCATTTTTGCTTGATGGTGGAGGCGGAGGTAAGGTGTTCAGGAATTTCCGGAGGTAGGAGGCAGAGGTGGAGGTACTACCCCCCAGGCCCAGTAAAACATGAAACTAAAGCAGAAATAATTTCAATGTTCCATTCTTGCTGAAGCAATAGGCATCTAAATGTTTCAGTGTTTATCAATCAAAGTAGGTACTACAAATGTCTCACACTGACCACTCGTTCTCATTATGAGTGAGAGGCCCAGAAACCTTTCGAAATTGCTACAACATGAAATTTTTGACGAAGTTGGTTAGAGTTTTGTAAAAAAAGAAGAAATTATTACAATTGGGCGATACAATTCCAAAATCAAATTCTATCGAGGGGAGTATGACGGTGGAGTACTGAATATCAACTTTGACAATAAATCGATAAAAGATATCCATCATTACCGAAGCCAAACTAGCTTGAAAATGTTGCTGCTGCTGCTGAGCCGCTTGTAATTGCTGTTGCTGAACCTGCTGCATTTGTTGCTGCTGCTGCTGTTGCTGTTGAGCAACGACTTGGAGTTGTTGAGCTTGCTGCTGGGCTTGAGCTTGAGCCTGAGCCTGAGCTTGGGCTTGGGCTTGAGCTTGTTGTTGAGCTGCCGCATCATTATTATCGTCACTCATATTTACTTTTGATCAGCCTGAGACATAGAAAAAAGAAACCATCGTTAAAATTATTCCACGATCAAAAACGAGTTCATCTTTATAACAATATAATACACTATACGATTTTCAATCTCCATCCAACAACCCCCATCAAAACACACCCCTACAAAAAACGTTACCATTTTACTATTCGTCTGTGCCACTCACAAATTCGGCTTCATTCTGCCATCGTTTTTCTTCGTACCATGTGCAAAAGGAGACCAGAAAAAAACAATAGAAAAATGCACGTACGTGCGCTTTCGCGTGTTTCGTCCACGAATACTAAACACAATGCCTTGCCCCTCGACCCACGATATGCTCCATATGCAGTACTTATTCGAAGCACGACAAGTCGACAATCATAGAACCATGCGAAAGAAAAAGGAGAAAAAAATACAAACACATCCACACACGTAGATACCAAAGACCCCTCGCAACCGTTACTACATATTGTAGGGTTCTCAGACAGCGGGGCAGGGGGAATGTTATTCTATTCTCGAAAAGAGAAGCGGAGGGAATAATAATAATAGAAGCGCCGTCTCCGGTCTCTTTCTTCTCCTCTCGTTGCGCCGAAAAAAGGCACTTCGCTATGAAACGCAACACCCAAAACGAGATATTAGTAGCATTCCATTTCCAACTCTGGATCGGAGCGCCTACCGTCGGCCACGGTATACTACACACGTATTTATACACAGCGAAGTAAAGAGAGAGCCTCGGAGCCGCTCCAGCTCTTCTCGGAGTACAGCATCGAAACGACGACAACAACAACACCAGACCAGCTAGGGGATCCAGCATCAGTAAAAGAAGGGGAGATGAGAGAGGAGAAAAAACAAGCTTCAGACGTCCCACTGGTTTCCACTTCGAATTACCGCGCTGCCAAGCTCCCTTCATACCTTGCCTCTTGGTACTTTTACAACATGGGCATGGGCTGCTCGCTTTGCTCTCTCTGCGGCGATCATTATGCTCGACTGGTATACGATCCCGTTCTCCTGTACCGCCACGCTTTCGAGAACCCATACCAATGGCTTTTTTCAAAATGCACATCTACACCATACCAACTCTTCATCTCTCTTCCCTCTTCCATCTTCACAGCTAAGCATGGTCTCAGGTCCACTCCACGCACATTGATGTATTCTCATATTAAACGAACCTTCGGATAGGTATCTCTACACTGGTGCAATATCTTGCCAACGTTGCGTGTACCAAATACGCATACACGCGCACTAGCGCCCGTCTCGAGTCATCTCAGTGGATTTCCAACAGACCGAACACCGAAAGAAGAGAAGAGAGCAGGGTCACCGCCACCGTGGCTTTGGTTTCCTCTTCACAGTTCGCAATCGCGTCGTTATATTTTATCGAAACCGCGCGCGCCAAGGAGAAAGGGTAAGAGCAGAAGGGAGGATGTGGTACAAGTCGGCGATTCGATTGTTTCTTTGATCTCGTGTCTCGTCCACATTTACGTAGGCACTTTTTTCTCTCGTTCATTTTGATTTTTCTTCTTCCTCCACCTCTCCTCCTTCCTAGTACCCCCCACAAACAACAGCTTATCATTGGCAAGTGTGTGAGCATACAATGCATGCATCGCAATGCGCACACGCGGTCGGTCTTTTTTCATTCGTAATGCTGCTGCACAGATATCCAGAGGAAGACCTCATTTTGGGTTCGATTTGTATGGAAGAAAATGGACAAAATCATGAAGCTCAGTTTAAAAATAGTTGAACGAGGAAAGAAGTAGAAAACAACATCACTATAACGTCTGTGGCTATATGACTATCTATTCCCATCTGACGATATTATTTTGAAAGATGGTTAGATAAAAACTTGCTTAGCAATATTTAAGGCAACTACTACCATCTATGCATAAAATTGTTCTCTTATTCTACCAATCGTTTTGAATTTATAAAAATGAAGAATCATCTATCGAATTTGGTGTCTGTTGAAGCGCTTTCTTGGTAAGAAGGGGGATGGGGTGGAATCCAAATGTCTCAAAATCTCCAGAGATTTCTATTTATTAACCTCTTTAGTAAACAAAGTACCCAACTTCTTCAAGGAGATGAGGTTTCTTACTGATTTGCAAAAAATAATTCATCGAAAAATTAGTAAAAACTGAATTGGACAAGCTGTCCTACTCCTGCTTTTTGCTTGAACCTCCTGATATCCTGCAAAAGTCCTGGTGTCTTGTTTTCGCGTTAAATTAAGTTGAATCTCCTGAATTGAACAAATATCCTGATTTTTTTTATTTCTTTCGTATTTTTATGACTATTTGGAAAATTGCAACTTTTCTGCTTTTTGGTTTTGAGATTTTGTTAGATAGCCTGTTGCCCAATAATGAGGTCTATAGGAACAGACCTTACGTGTATACATGAGGTTTTACATAATCGTCGTCATCGGGAGATACCATACCAAGAGTCTAGGCATTGCCAATCGTCGGAAACCCTTGAGCCAAATTGGGCATGTAAAGCTGAAGCAGTGAACACTCTTGAGTTCTTTTTCCATATGCCGATTTCACGATGATTATTCTGGGGAATTATTGAGCATTCACGTAATAGTTTCCCGTTGCTTTCTACACCATCTACCTGAGACACATCGCGTCGCTAGCCACATAATTGAACGTTGAGTTCAGCGATATTAGCCCCATCTAGTAGTCACTCAACCAGCTGCAGTAATTTTGATACCAATAACAAATTTGCGTGCATTTTTGTTGCCTCAACGGCAAATTGTTGATTTCAGTCTCAGTTTTCAATTTTTGTTCTTTCAGTTTGTTTTCTATCAATGGTTTTGATATCTGTTTCACTTGAGAGTGGACAAACAAATAGCATTGTTCTCTATTTTGAGCCAATCTTGTTCCTTTAAGATAAAAATGAACCAATCATGCTGTAGAATCTCTGGGTTCGTTTGTCCACTTTCAAATGAAATGAAGTATAGATTTCCACCTACCAAGAAATCATCTCCATAAAGCTATAAAAAATCGAACATCGAAGTAAAAAATGAGAGTCCTGAGGGTAACACTTCCCAGGTAAAAAAGTGAACCCAGAAAGGAAAGCTAAATAATTAAAATTTATATAGAATGATAGGTTCTAAAGGAAATTACTCCCAAGTATTCCCAAAGAATTTCGATGCATCAAAGTTCTTTAGAGAGGCCCCTCTACTATGAGAGAGGGGATTCTCTATCACTGTTTGTATCAGATGTCTTAGCTATCGTCTCATTTATACAGAGAACTGTTGCCTTAGCTATTGGTAAGATTCATTCACAGTTGAAGAAAGTTCCATCATAAGTTATTAGTTTGATTTTCAATGTGATCTATCATGACAGAAGACTCGACTACTAAATTGAAATCAGATCAAAGGATAGACTAGTATGAGAAAACTCTAGTGCCTACCAACAAACTTCACAAATGTCGTAACAACTCAACACAATTTTCAGCTAACATAGGTGCCTTACATATAGCAAACCACACCAACTACACGTTCAAATACTCGCTCTTATCTATTCCTATTACTTCATTTTCACATATGAAACACAATCCTCAAAGCTCATCTTATCTCTACACACCGACGTCAGCAAACGATAAATACGAACACACCTCAACTACTACAGCAGTACCTCGAGGCGTACACGATTCCCTCTATCTCTAACTACTCAACCCGTCGAGTACTCGTACACCAGTCTTGGGACGATGGTCGCCTATGGGTAAATTTCGGATCACGTGATCGACGTCGAAATTATCGTTGTAACATGTTGCACGGCCAATAAAATTTATCGCATCGGTTCGCGATGAAATTCGCCTATGATCGGAGAGCTGCTCGCGTATTCGGCGCCGGGTCGGGGGTACCTCCCATCCAACTAGAACACATCGCGCAATACCAACGGCTGAACGTGCAACGTGGCCCGCAATTACTCTCGTCTACTCAACTTATCATTATCCATTTCCACTCTCGAACCAAACCCGAACCAGCCAACACCGACGTGTACTTGTTCTCCGCATACGTTACTCGAACCTCGGCACGTCTACCTGACTACAAACACGCTACTGTCCCGATTTCAGTTTTCAAGTACCTATTGCGGTTGCCAGAGCCAGTGGCGCAGCAAGTCTGACTGCTGAATGCCATTGCAGGCACACACGGAAGACACGTGTGCCGGCCGGATCCACAGTACCCCGCGAACTTCTATAGTGAATAAGGTACTTCATTATTGAAAAGTGCGACGGCCACCTCCGCTGCTGCAATGTAGGCGTACTCGGTTCGAGCGCTTTTGTACCCCATTCGTGCTGCAGTAACATACCGACGAATATACGACTACACATTCGTATAATTCAAGCACCATCGCGTTTCTCTACCTCTACTATACCAGTTCACACTAAGGTCAATATCTGCTCTGTCGTAGGAACTAGAAATTCTCTCGACTATACGTAAATTTCGTCATCCTATGGTAGCCTAATGACGACGCCTTTCACCAAACATGAGTCGTCGACTCGCGTCGATTACATGGAGGGAAACCTCCGCAGTCCACCCGGCCAGACGATCAAAAAATACACATGCAATCAGCTTTCTAATCCAAAAACTCACCAAGGGTGTGGTCAAATCACACCTACTTCGAAGGGAACCCATCGTCGTCGTCCAATCGTAATAATAAAAATTATTCCGTACATGCAAATATCTCGTACTCCTCGAAGCGCCCTTCTCATATCACCCCTGTCCTCTTACCCTTCCGGCACTTCGGCTTTTCGAAAGGGGTTTCCACAACGGCCCTATCAAAAATCCACCTATAACATATGCTTCCGGTTTGCTGCTCTCTATGTGCAAGATAAAAAGTGCCAACAACCCTTTACCAAACCCTACCACATTTTGCAGGCATTCGCCGGCTATACTAATATCCTCTCTTCCGTGCCCATCTGCACGTTTATCGATCACCCATCCATAACACCCTTTTTAACTCACGTTCGCGTAGCGTCTACGCTACGTACATTTTGCGTTAATAAAATCGATGCCCCTCGCACCGCTTGTGTCGTGCCATCGTCAGATAACTGTACATAAATCGGCGAGAAAATGCCAAACTATAGAACCTGTACAAGTGTACACTCTCGAGTTACAATATTCGCTCAAATTCCTGAATAGCATTTTTTTTAATCCTTTCAAAATAAGTGAAAATAACAGGTATAGTATATAAGAAGACCAAATCCGCAAACTTCACCTTCCCCTTTCGATTCTCCACAAAAATTACCTGTTTCGTCAATAATTCCCTTCATTTGTTCCAGTTCTTTTTCCTGCATCGTCGTTGTAATATCCGTAAAAATAAAGGTAAAAAGACCCACTATTGATAGATCTAAAGTGAATTGTTGAAGCAAGACAAGAGGTGGGGTAGCGTGCGAATATTTTCAACCCTGGCAACTCGATCACATCACCGTTAAGCCTTTCTTTTCATTTCCTGGTTTTATTTTGCTCAGTAAGAATGGATTGACACACATAATCTTTAAAGGATGTTTGGGACTCAGCTTCTTCTTACTACATGCGTGTATTTGAGATGATCGATGTATTGCTAATAGGGAAAAAATAAGGATTTTGCGGCAGTAGAGTGTGCTGAGCCAAAATGAAGTACATATAAAGAGCGGCTCATATAGAAGACCGATGGTTTTGAAAATTAAAATAAGATTTCCGACTGCAAAAATCTCGAAAACTAGGCCCCCTAGGGAGAAAAAAATTTGCTCACAACAAAAACGGAATTTCAAGTTCTACAATTCTGATTCTCAGTCTTTTGTTGTTGTTTTTTTTGTAGAACCCTTAGTTTGGTCAGGAAATTCATATTTATGGAATTTTAAAAGAAATTTGGCAGAAGCATTGATTTTCTGGAAAAATTAAGAGCCCCACAAAAAACATGCTAAAAATCAAAATTAAAGAGCTAGCAATTCTCTTTCTGTTATAAGCAATTAGTTTTTTTCTAGGAGGCTTAGTTTTCAAGTTTTTAGAAGTTGAAAAGTTTTTTTTTTTTAATCTTCAAAGCTATTGGCTTTATTTTTAACGTGGGCCATCCGTATGAACTTTCAATATTTCTAATTCTCTTAGAGGTAAATTTCATTTGAGGAGGGGGGAATCTCTGTCCATTTTTCTCGCCTCGCTTCCCAGAGTGTTTCAGTTCAAATTTTGTTTTGATTCACATTTGGCAACATGGTTAAAGTTTTCAGGGCTGAAGGGTACTTCAAAATAGTCTCAGTTTATATTTTAGTTTCCATCACAGCAGTAAAGGCTCAAAAGCCAAAATATCGAATTGAAAATTCATTCTATAGAAGATTGTAACTGAAAATTTCAGTCTCAACTTTCCATAGTTACTTCTGATAAAAATTAACACATCAGTTCACCTCGGTCTGTCACTTCAATCAATAAGCTTTGCTCATCACTGAATAACACCAGCTTCTGAATTACATAGAAATGACCCTTAACGAACAGACAAAAGACTCCTGCAGTGGATTACTCGAGTTGACTTCTGTATACACGAAAGAATTACATCGAAATGCCGCCAACGAGATTTTTTTCCCATTTTAGCATTGTGCATCACGTTTTGAAACCAGTATCGCTTCGGATTTCTTTTCGTTTATCAGAGGGGTTTATACGAACGATAACGTCGCACTGTATTTACTTCATCATCTTCAGCGCCATAAGATCGATGACCTTTCGCAGACTGGTCTTTTTGATGTGCCGACAATCGGGCATTTTACGTGCGAATTCGTACTTTTTAGATGCTTATTCCTATTTATCAAGAACAACAGCCCAACGTTACGTAATCCTAATAAATGTTTCGTGTTTATATGAAAAATTAACAGAATATGTAATTATGGAAATTATGAGAAAAAATTTGATGAAATACTAATCGATGCAATAGATACTTCCTATTTACTAATGTATGTTTTCGAATTTGGTTCAAGTTTACCTTAAAAGGGTACATGTCGTGCACAACTTGCTTCGACCAAAGGAGTAACTCGCTTAGACTAATAAATATTTCAAAACCGTTTATTGCACTATATTATTTACATTTGGTAAGCTCTCAATATTTTCAATTTTTCATCATATTTTTCTTTCCTTCATCCACAGTGATTAAAAAAATGGCCCATATCAAGGAATTACCTATTCAATGGTAAATTAATATTAGTTTACATTTTCATCGCCTCTTTTAAAAACATGAAATTAATTCTTTTCTAGATAATCATCAGTAGCAAAAAATTTGATCATACTTGTTTGAAACTTTTCTCGTCTCGAATCGACCAACACATATTTCATAGCAATTTGGTTCTCTCTCAACACCTACTTGAAAAGTTAGATTACAACATTAAATCGATTTATTCAAAAGGCTAACGACGCGACGTGACAGTGACAAAAGAGATTCTTCACACATTAATACTCCAGATTGGCGCGAAAAAACTACACATCTGTCTATGATCTCGATTAAATACACACATGTAGTTAGTTAATTTTGGGAAAAGGAAGTTGAATTCTACAGCTCGATAATTCGGCATCATCGGCGACATTCATACATGCGGTGAAGTTATTCTATACTCGTTAATTCCTATTTAATTTCGGGTATATCAAAAATGTCAACGATTCACCCATGCAATGAACTATTCATGTCCAATTAATATTACAGACGCGCTACATCTACGCGAATAAATCACTTATTGCCTTACTGACTCTGTACACCTAGTTTGGCTAGTTATTTTTTCATTTGAAATTTTCTCGGTTCTCGCTCTCTAAAGAATGAGTATCAATGTTGCTGTATGACAGAAACTTTTACATTTAGATTTTTGTAGATTTTACAGCATTGAGCATTTTTTTGATTCCTATACGAGGCTTACCCAGCGCCAGATTTAATGGGGGCAATAGGATCATCGGCCTCAGGGTCTCTACCAAATTACTTGAAAATTACAAAATTTTGTGCCTCCAGATCCATTTATTAATAATGGATATAAAAATGATGAAAATTCGGCTTTTCAATAACTTTTTCTGCAAAATTTTTCGTCCTCGCTTCGCTCAAGCTCAATAATTGATATTTTAGGAAAATTTAAAATGACCAAAAGCTAAAATGCCTGAATATCTCAATTATCAAAACGCCCACCACAGGTAAAATTATGAGCGCAAAGCAACACCACAAAATATACTAGGAATACGAGAAAAAACTGAAAAATTCCCTCCCTCGATTATCAAACACTATAAACGTGTGGATATCGATTCACTTTTTCAAACCCACCCTCTCTTATTCGACACGAGATCACCTTAAAAACGCATAATAACTCTCATCTCTTCGACAAATTACTACATAACACCACCTCAGATCCTCTACCCATTCGCGTAATCATGCAACTAAAGTCTTAGCTCTCCTCCAGTCCCGTCACAAACATCCCTTAAAGTACATTCTTCTACGTACATTGCACAGTTGTACACCGTATGTTCGTCGTAAATCAAGCCCTGGCTCGTTAGAATTTCAAAGAAGCGCGGGCGCACGCATCCAGCTAGTCTACGACTCTTACAATACACCACGTTACACAGCAGTACGTCGTCATTTTCAAGGATGTCTCGTGGAATACTTATTTACACACCATCGGCATCGTCTCACTTTTTTCTCTCTACCTGTTACCAAAGAGGGAGGGGTCGAAAAAAAGAACGCGACCGAGGTATAATATAAATCTTATACTCGCGGGTACCTTTTTCTTTAAAAAAAAACCTCTCGATTCTTTTGTATACCTGTGCATATCTTCTCATGTATACTGTGATATCTTCTGTTGCATTGCTTTTTACGTTCAGATAGGTGGATAGTTCTCGTCATTGCTTTGGCCTACATCAAACCTTGGTATAGTGATGTCACCTAGGTATTCACAAAGATTCGATGGAACATATCGTATGTCAATTCTATTGCACTGCAGTAGTGAGTATTGGTCGGTCCTATCTATTTAGACCAACGAATTATGATGCACAATGAGGCGTTAGCAGTGAAAAAGAAAACGACTTGAGCGAGTAATTATCAGCCTTACTGATTGGTTACTCAGTTAGATATGAATGAGAATACGAGTCGAGCCTTCAGACTGGCGATAAACGTTTTTCAAAATGAAATCAACGCTGATTACAACTCATAGCATGGATCATGATATACAATGATGATAAACAGAAATCACCTCTCGATGGTATTTTCATCTTGCAATCACTGTATACTATCTCAACAATGTAGTTCATTTCAATACCATTACAAAGTTACCAATGATAACGATAAGTAGGGTTGACAAGAGAATATTCTCAAAGAAAATAAGAATAATCTGAGAAAATTATTCAACCCTTACCAAGAATATTCTCAGAGCAAAATCTCAAGCAAAAGTTGAGAGCATTCTCAGCATTTTGAAGCTTTTTCTGGTTTTATAATAACTTATTTTACAATTTTTCGATGAAATTGAGCATAAGGCACCATTTCAAAATAAAAAACCCAAATTAAAAAAAAAAGCTTTTGCTCATCCTACTCAAGAATATTCTCTGAAGAGTCCAATTCTAACAATAAAAGCAGTAATTTTTAGTATTTAACTCCTTGTACAGCCCAAGATTGCTCTGTGTACTAAAAATTTGTCTTGAGAAAATTTGGTCCTATTGGACACAGGTGAATTATGTCCCACCCTAGTGGAAATTGTGTCCCAGAACCAAAACCAGTGACTGAAACTAGGGTTCCCGCGGATCCAGGCAAAAAAGGATCTGGATCACGGATCACACCATATTTTCCAGCGAATCACGGATCATGGATCATCAATTTTTCACGGATCCAAGACCCAGGATCCGCGATCTGGATCCTTTCAAATTTTCTTGTTTTTTTTCATAAGAAAATTGCTGTGAAGTGTGAATATCATGTCAACTCAGTGACTCTAGGTGATGCTGATGGCTTTAATTATTTTTTTCTCGGAAAAAAGCGAGAGATGAATGAAAATGAAGCTGAATATTTATTTTTTGACTTTGAGCAATTGAATTTT